>NW_008994751.1:0-12658 GCF_000313855.2 Musa acuminata subsp. malaccensis
GGATCTGTTCTCGCAGAACCTCCGACGACCGTCCGAACTTCCGTCGAACTCTCGAACTCCCAACGTGATCATGAACTTGACTCCGGTGCAACTCCTGCTGCTTGTCTATCTTTCATCGTAGTTAATCCTGCACACTTATCTCAACACATAGATTAGACAACAAATGACAATTGACTTCATTATCAAAATCCGAGATTCAACACAGCAGTCTTCAGGCAAACTCCTAGACTTACGACGATCCACTTGGTGAGTTTCGATGAGCTTCTTTGGCAAGTTCCTGGACTTTTCGGATTTGTTCCTACAGAACCTTCGACGACCGTCCAAACTTCCGTTGAACTCTCGAACCCCCAACGTGATCATAGTCTTGACTCTAGCGTAACTCCTACTGCATGTCTTACTTCCATCGTAGTTAATCCTGCATATGTAAAAATATACTTTGAACTAGACAATTAATCCTAAGCATCTAATCAGGTTGTCCGACATGTCATTGGTCCCTCGACGCTTCGTCCGATTCTTCGATGCATCGTCCTCTCTTGCAGCCTATTGCCCAATCGACCAGTTGACTCCGCAACTCCGATATCCTTGGCACAATCTCTGCTCTTCTTGGCCCGATGCCGGAATCCACGGCCCAAAGCCTTCTGTCGATACGTCAACTATTCCTCCGGTGCGACGTCCAATCTTCTAATATGTTTTCCCCTGGCACAACATGATTTTCCTGCTTTAATTGTCTCATCTTGATCATAGCATCCTACGTCACTCAAAACACAGATTAAAACATAAACACATATCAATTGGTTTCATTATCAAAATACGAGATTCAACAATCTCTCCCTTTTTGATAATGACAACCAATTGATGATGGAGTTAAACTTAACTCTCGGAGTTTAAACAAACTCCCCCTATCAATATGCTTATTGATAGAAACTCTTGGATTCAAAAATCCAAGCAATATGTCATGATCAAATCATGCATGTCATTAACATCTCCCCCTTTGTCATCAACAAAAAGGAGAAATACCACAATCAAGTGTTTGTAATATAAGTTCTAATCAGTTGCATGATAAATATAATATCCATTTTTATCATCATGCAATTTTGCTATCATCATAGATACACATGGTAGTAAGATAGCAATTTCTACAACATACAAGTTAGCCAATTTTACAACATTCTAGAAAATGCAAGCTAGCAATTTTGAGATGTTCAAGAAAGCAACTCTTGCTTCTTGAAATATAAGTTTTGCTAGATGTACAATTTAACTTTTTACTTCTTGAGATAGTCAAGATAGCACTTTTGCTTCTTTTGAGATAGCAACTCTTTGCTTCCCTTTAGATCACAAGCTAGCAATTCTAGCAAATTTTACATCATACAAGGTAGCAAATTTTTGTGATGCTCAAGAGAATAAGTTCTTTCTTCTCTTTTGAGAAGTGTTATTATTATTTTTGCTTCCTTTGCAAAGTGCAAACTAGCAAAAATTTTGCTTCATTCTTGAATTGTGCAAACTAGCATCTTTCTCTTTGAGATGTGCTCATTAGCAACTCTTTCTCCCCCTTTGTCATTGGCAAAAAGAAGGGAAGACCCTTTACATCAATTTTCAAAGGTAAGTAAGTATCAATCTTATTTGTGCATCATTATATTTTCAAATTAAAACATGCACATATTCATTAACATTACATTTCATTTTTCATGCACGATACCGAAAAATCAATCTTCATTATGAGCATATCATACATGATACTAAAATATTAAAATTTTGAAGTATCTATCAATATTTTGATCATGATACCAAACATTCATCATTTAGAGCATTCATGATACAAAACATTAAATCAACATTTATGATACATCATTTTAGCAACAATTCATAGCATTTTAAATCATGATTCACATCATATGCAATACATCACATCATAATTAAAAAGTATAAGTATTGCATGTATAATTGCAAATCATAAATGTTTCATATCATGATGGTATCAATTTTGTCAAATTATATCCTACCATGCATGATAAAAACTTCTCCCCATTTTATCATTGTAAACAAGAAAGAAGTAGGGAAGAGCATAAAAGTGTAAAATATTTCAACCATTTCAAGGCATTTGTATCATAAATACAAAGAAATCATATCATCAAAGATAAGACCATTTGAATACCAAAAGACATGATTTATTTCAATAAATCTCCTTTATTTTTATAAATGTAAAAAAGAAATGTAGGAGATCAAATGTTATAGTATCTTGATTCTTGCATAAGAAATCTTAAGTTATAAATTTCAAAAAATCAAGATAAGTCTTATTTAAATTCAAATCGTCAAATCAAAATCATTTTCAAGAGATTCATAAAAAGAAAAACATAGATAGATTCATTAATCTCTCAATTCTTTATGAATCGTAAAAATTATAATTCCGAAAAAAAATCATGATTCATTTCGGAAATTTTCTTCTTTAGTAAACAATAAGAAGAAACATGGGAGTTCAAAAAACAAGATCTTGATTCACAATAAAATTTCATGTATCAAAATCGAGAAATCAAGATGATGATTCATAAAGAATATCACAAGTTACATTCAAGAGAAAAATCATCATTCATTTTCAATTCATTCAATTTATCAAATCAACATTTCTTGGGTATGCATGATATCAAAACATGGTTTCAAATCTTCAACGTATAACACGCATAAATTCAAAAATCGAAAGGAGAAGGGAAGAATTCAATTGTACAAAGATTTCAACCATCTCACAAACAAATGAAGGATCAAGTCATGAATCCAAAATTCCATTAATCATTTCGACAAATCTCTTTTTAAATAATCAAAATGATCATCAAAGGAAATCTCATGTTATTCCAAAAAATCAAGATCATGATTTTGATAAAACTCATTTCAAATTTAAATCATCAAAATCAATTTTATGGTTCACAAAATTCATAACATAAGTAGATTCATGATTTCATTGATAATATATTGTCCCTTTAAGTGATACATTTTAAGTGATTGATTTTATATAAGCATGCTCAAGTTTTTCGTATGAAAACCATACATCATGGTTTAAAATGGAAAGAGCAAATATCGTCATGGAAATCACAAAAATCATCATGAATAACTTTAAAATCTTATAAAATTGTCAATCATGGTATCAAAACTTCAATATTTTCATTACAACATCAAGCAAGGTTTCATTGAACATAATTTTGAATGATTCTAATAGATATCTTAAACTTCTTTAGTTTTAATTATATGATTGACTTTATATTAGCATACTCAAATTTTGTTCTTATGTCAAAACCATACATCATGTTTGAAAAACAAAGACAAGGTTCATAAAAAAAATTATCAAGCCTTCCATATAAAAGCCATGCATTGTCATTGAAAAGCAATATGGAAATCATCAAAGTACACATTCTTACTTCTCAAGCACATACATAAGATTAACCTTACTAGGTGTATAATCATTAGATTTATATCTAACATTTTATTGCATTAACATAAAATTTTCATTATCATTTTCAAAATTACGAGCATGATCATATTTTTGTATTTTCATTTTTAAACATTTAATTTTTGAGAAAATTAATTCAAAACAAAAAAAATGCATCATGAAAAGCATTATATAATTTTGAAGTAAATTAGGGGGATTTCGATTACCTCATCATTGAAAGCGGTTAAGGCATAGTTTGCCACCTCGCCTTTCTTGATTTTCTCTTCATCTTCGAAGGAGCTCGATTCATCCCACTTTGTGTTCTTCTTGCATTCAAAGCAAGTAGTTCGTTCTTTTTGTTCTTTACTTTTTGTTCCATGAACTTTTTAAATTTATTAGTGAGTTGTTCAAGTTCATCATCACTTGAGCTTATGCTCGAGTGGTCTTCTTTTGTTCGATGTTTCAAATCCTTTCTATTCTTTGGAAGGTGGTTCTCATGTTCTTTATGTGCATTGCACGTCATTTCATAGGTTATCAATGACCCGATAAGTTCTTCGAGAGGAAAATGGTTCAAATCTTTTGATTCTTGTAAAGCCATTACTTTTGAATCCCAAGTTTTAGAAAGCGATCGTAAAATCTTGTTAACAAGTTCAAAATTCGAAAAACTTTTGCCAAGAGCTTTTAAACTATTGACGACATCCGTAAAACGGGTGTACATGTCAACAATGGTTTCACTCGGCTTCATTCGGAAAAGCTCGAAATCATATATTAAAAAATTAACTTTAGAATCCTTAACTTTGTTAGTGCCATCGTGTGTGATTTCAAGAGTGTGCCGAATGTCGAAAGTTGTTTCGCACATAGAAACCCGATTAAACTCCGTTTTATCCAAGGCGCAAAATAGAGCATTCATAGCTCTAGCATTTAAAGAAAAAGTCTTCTTCTCCAAATCATTCTAATCTTTCATTGGAAGAGAAGACCTTTTAAAGCTATTTTCGACTAAATTCCATAAATTGAGATTCAACGAAAGCAAGAAAACTCTCATTCGAGTTTTTTAATAAGTGTAATCCGTCCCATTGAAAAAGGGAGGACGAATGAGAGAGTGACCCTCTTGAAAGCCGAAAAGAGCCATTTCTATTTGGGTGTTAAACCAAAGTAGAAAATCGTGGCTCTGATACCAATTGTTAGGATCAAGAGCACTAAGAGGGGGGGGGTGAATTAGTGTAGCAGAAAACTTTCGATGATTAAAACTGCATTCGTATGATGAAAACTGATTTTGATGCAAAAGCTGATTCCGAAAGTTCTTTAACTCAAGATTAAGTGAAGTGCAGTTAAAGTAAAGCTATGGAGGCAATTTGCAGTTAAGATAGAGAACATAATGTAAATGCAAACCGAGATTTAGAGTGGTTCGGTCAATCTTGACCTACATTCACCTTTGGCTTCCTCCTCCGATGAGGTCATCGACGTCCACTAGAGGCCTTTGTTCAAATAGGCGAAGGCCAACCACCCTTTTATAATTTCACTCCTTTTGACGGGCTTAGGAGACAACCCTTACAGATTTTTCACTCCTCTCTTGAATGATCAAAACTTGAAAGAAAATAGGGAGAAGAACTTTTAGCCTTTACAACACTTTTGAGCTCTAAAAATCACAGAATAAGATCAATATTTCGGTGTTTTTCGGTGCCCTTTCATTGTTGAAAGGGTGGGGTATTTATAGGCCTCAATCAGATTTGAATTTTGAGCTCAAAACTGTCATCTCCCGGAATTCCGGGGTCCAGGTGGTACTACCGCCAGACTGGGCGCTACGATCGCTTGACAAAGCTCGAAGACCGAGCTCAAGCGGTACCACCGCCTGACAAGGGCGGTACCACCGCCTGACAGAGCTCGAAGACTGAGCTCCTGAGCGGTGCCACCGCCTGACAGGGGCGGTTCCATCGCATAGCCTCGCTTGAAGGCTCAGCCCCTGGGCGGTGCCACCGTCGGCCAGGAAATCTGGGTCCGAATGGGCTGATCCATTCGACCCAATTTGGGTCTATCAAGGGCCCAATTGCCCCAAGATTAAGTTAATGGGATCACCTCCCATTTCTAACTTAATCATCATGCTAACTATGATATTTTAAGACATTATACTGCAGCTTGCTTCGGTGCGTCAATTGCTTCTTCCGATGAGCTTCCGGCGAACATCCGACGAACCCTCGACGATGCTCTAGCGGACTTCCGGCAAACTCCTGGACTTGCAACGATCCACTTGGCAAGTTCCAATAAGCTTCTTTCGTAAGCTTCTAGACTTCTCGGATTTTTTCCCGTAGAACCTCCGATGACCGTTCGGACTTCCGTTGAACTCTCGAACCCCCAACGTGATCATAGTCTTGACTCCGGCATAACTCCTGCTGCATATCTTACTTCCATCGTAGTTAATCCTGCACATGTAAAAATATATTTTGACCTAGACAATTAATCCTAAGCATCTAATCAAGTTGTCCGACATGTCATTGGTCCCTCGACGCTTCGTCCGATTCTTCGACGCATCATCCTCTCTTGCGGCCTATTGCCCAATCGGTCAGTTGACTCCGCAACTCCTAGTTGACTCCGCAACTCCTATATCCTTGGCACAATCTTCGCTCTTCTTGGCCCGATGCCCAAATCCACGGCCCAAAGCCTTCTGTCGATACGTCGACCGTTCCTTCGGTGCGACGTCCAATCTTCTAACATGTTTTCCCCCGGCACAACATGATTTTCCTACTTTAATTGTCTCATCCTGATCGAAACATCCTGCATCACTCAAAACGTAGATTAAAACATAAATACATATCAATTGGTTTCATCATCAAAATGCGAGATTCAACAAGACTTTGTGCTAGGTTTCAATCAAAGCCTAAGATATCTCATCTCAAAGCAGTTAAAAGAATACTTAGATATCTTAAAGGTACCATAAATCTAGGATTATGGTATCCAAAATCCGAGAATTTTGAGTTAATTGCTTATGCTGATGTAGATTTTGCTAGGTGTACACTAGATAGAAAAAACACATTAAGAACATGTCAATTTTTGGGATATGCCCTTGTTTCCTGGTCATCTAAGAAACAAAACTCGGTTACACTATCAACAACCGAAGCTGAGTAAATTGCAGCTAGTGCATGCTGTGCACAAGTTGTGTGGATGAAAAATACCTTAGAAGATTATAAAGTTTATCTTAAAAATATTTTCATTAAATGTGATAACACAAGTGCAATATATTTAACAAAGAATCTCATTCAACACTCAAGAATAAAACATATTGATATTAGACATCACTTTATACGAGATCACGTCACTAATCATGATGTAATTATAAAGTTCATTGATACTAAGCCTCAACTAGCTGATATTTTTACAAAGCCTTTAAGTGAAGAATAATTTGATTTCATTAGAAGAGAATTAGGAATGTTGATTTGTCCGAATGCATGAACTTATTAAATTTATTTTTCAGACTTTATTGATTCTATGATCAATCACTTAATTCTGAAAATCTTATGATACAAATTTTACGTATATTCTTCAATAACATGTTGGAAATTGTGTGTTTTGGATGCAAAAATTTCTATGATGATGAGCATGTTTTACCTTCATGATTGTGTTTGAAAAGCTATGCCAAAACTTTGTCCGAATGCATGAATGTGTTAAATTTTATTTTCAGACTTTCTTGATCCTAACAATACATGATTTTGTATTTCTCTTCCGGACTTAATGTATTTCTTGAATAGAGCTTTCATGAGCCTATGTCATATCAAGTTTGTTTCATATTAATGATTTTTGACATACAAAATTAGTTAACAAATGCATCTCTCATGAATTTACCTTATGAAAAATAATTTTTAATCGAGAAATGGATTTGATGTAATGATTCTTTCATATGAATTCCTTCTTGATGAAGGAAGATTTTTTGAAATGAACACTTGCAAGGATTTAATTTCACATGTATACCTTGATCCTTGTAAAAATGAAGTATGATTTAATCTCTCATCGTTTTTAACTTCATTCAAAGTTCGAAGTAATGTTTTTAACTTCACAATGACTTTCCTCCTTCATGCAAAATTTTAGTGACAAATAAAAAGGGAAGAAGCAATGAAAGCTATCTCATTAATGGACTTTTGAATGATACCATATCATGATTGCTTGAAAAATAATTTGTATGAATGGTATCTTACCAAAAATTGACATGAATCTTTTTATGACATGAATCTTTACCACACTTATTACTATGCTTGAATTACTCTCCTTTTTGTTGATGACAAAGGGGGAGAAATATGTGGTAAATTGATGATAGAATGAATTGCTATACACTTGCCATATGATGAAGATTAAATATGTGGTAAATTGATGATAGAATGAATTGCTATACTTTTGCATTATGTTAAGATATCTAGAGCTCAATTTGTAATTTTATAATATTGATATATTGCCATGTGATGAATTGCTATGAAAGTCATATTTGCATTATATTAAGATATCAAAAGCTTATATTGCAAATTTACATTGTTGATATCTTGTCATGTGATGAATTTCTATGATTGCCATATCTGCATTATGTTAAGATATCAAGAGCTTACATCGTAATTTTACAAATTAATATTTTACCATGTGATGAATTGCTACGATTGCTATCCTTCATATTTGAAATATAAGACTTGAAAATGGATGTCAAGCCTTGACATCATTTTCAGATAGATACATCATGATAGGAATCATGATGAGAGTATTGATAAGTTTAAATGAACTTAACTTATCAATATGTCTCTTGAATTTAAAGGCTTTAAATTCAAGAATGACTTATCGTAATTATGGCTATAGATAGGGGGAGTTAAGGTTAACTCCGTCATCAATTGATTGTCATCATCAAGAAGGGGGAGATTGTTGAATCTCATATTTTGATGATGAAGTCAATTGTCATTTAGTTATCTAATCCATATGTTGAGATAAGTGTGTAGGACTAACTACGATGGCAGTAAGATATGTAGTAGGTGTTGAGCCGGAGTCAAGACCAAGATCACATTGGGGGTTCGAGAGTTCGTCGGAAGTCCGGATGGTCGTTGGAGGTTCTATGGGAACAATTCGAGAAGTCCAGGAGCTTACCAACGAAGCTCATTGGAACTCGCCAAGAGGATCGTCACAAGGCTAAGAGTTTGCTGGGAGTCCGCTGGAGCATCGCCGAGGGTTCGTCGGATGTTCACCGGATGTTCGCCGGAAGAAGCGATTGATGCACCGGAACACGATCTACAGTATTGATGTCTTAATTATCGTAGTTAGCATGTGGATTAAGTTAAGATTGGGAGGTGATCCCATTAACTTAATCTGGGGCCAACTTGGCCCTTGACAGACCCAAATTGGGCCAAATGGATCAGCCCATTCGGACCCAAAATTCCTGGCCGACGGTGGCACCGCCCAGGAGACTCGGTCTCCTAGGAGTTCTGGGTGGTAGTACCACCCCAATCAAGCGGTTGTACCGCCAGAGCTTGGTCTCCGAGCTCTGCCAGGCGGTGGTACCACCCTAGTCAAGTGGTGGTACCGCCAGAGCTCGGTCTCCGAGCTCTGCCAAGTGGTGGTACCACCCCAGTTATGACGGTGGTACTGCTAGGACCCCAAAAATCTAAGAGATGATACTTTTGAGCTCTAAATTCAAACTAATTGGGGCCTATATAAACCCCACCTTTTCTGCATGAAAGGGTAACCGAAAGCTTGCTTTTATTCTGAGTATTTGAGAGCTTAAAAGTATTGTAAAAGGCTAGAAGTTCTTCTCCCTCTTTTTCTAAGTGTTGATCATTCAAGAGAGGAGTGAAAATCTGTAAGGGTTGTTTCCTAAGCTTGTCAAAAGGAGAAAAGCTATAAAAGGGTGGTTGGCCTCCCCCAATTGAAGGAAGGCTTCTAGTGGACATCGGTGATCTCGTCGGAGGAGGAAGCCAAAAGTGAATTTAGGTCAAGATTGATCGAACCACTCTAAATCTCGGTTTGTATTTATATTCTACTCTTTATCTTAATTGCAAACTACCTCCGTTGCTTTACATCATCTATACTTCAGTTTGTTCTCAAGTTAAAGTTCTTTCCGAAATGGTTTTCGTATGGAAGTCTTTTTAACCGACAAAAAGTTTTTCGCTGCACTAATTCACCCCCCCCCCCCCTCCTTAGTGCTCTTGATCCTAACAACTCCATGATTCCTGAGTTGCAAAAACAGCATGAAAAGATGGATGCCAGATCTATTCTTCTACATGTCTATAAACTATTAGCGAAATAGGGAAGGACTCAATGATATAAGATATCTTAGAGTCTCTTACATGCTAGGATGTTTGATAGGACACCGATTTAGAACCATGTCCTAAAGATGATTGAGTGGATAGAGAAACTCACAGGTTTAGGAATAGTTTTAGAGGATAACCTGTGTGTGGATCTTATTTTTTAGTCTCTACCAGATTCCTTTTTACAGTTCATAATGAATTTTAATATGAACAAGCTTGAGGTGACTCTCCCTGAGCTCCTCAATATGTTGAGGGAGGCAGAGCGTACTATCAAGAAAAAGTAGCCAGTTCTCTACACTGGTGAGACTAGAAAGAAAAAGAAAGCAGAAAGTCCCTTAAGAAGAGCAAGGGCAAGGGCAGACCAAGTAAAGAAAAGGTTGCTAGAAAAGACCCGACAAAGAACAAAGGCTAGTTCTTCCACTACGATAAAGATGGGCACTAGAAGAGGAACTGCAAAGAGTATCTTGTAGAGAGGGCAAAACAGAAGCTTAGAGAAGCTTCAAGTACATTCATTATCAGTCTCCATTTGTCAGACTCTTATGATAACACATGGGTATTGGATACCGGTAGTGCTTATCATATTTATAATTCGTTATAGGTTCTGCCAATACCTAGGAGATTGGCGAGAGATGAGATGAACCTCAAGATGAGTAATGGAGCAAAAGTTGCTTTAGTTGTTGTTAGCAAAGTCACCCTATATCTGCTTGGTGGAGCTATTATTGCATTTGATGCAAGCTATTTTATTCCTTCTATTATCAAAAACATTATTTTCATTTCATGTTTGACAATTAGTGGATATAAATTAGTTTTTGAGAACAATGGTTGTTCAATATTATTAGATGATGAGATCATCATGAGAGAAATATTGCATAATGGTTTATTTATGCTAGATACTACTCCACATATCATGAATGTAAGTGTGTCCAAGAGAAAATGAGATGAGGTAAACAATGCATACCTGTGGTATTATAGCCTAAATCCATTCGACTATGAGTCATATGCAACTTGCGAACCTTACCTTCGGGGAAAAATGACTAACTCTCATTTTAGTGGAACTTGAGAGAGAGTCACTGAGTTATTGGAACTCACACATAGTGATACATGTGGACCCATGTCAACTTATGTCATAAGTGGTTACTCCTACGTTATTACTTTTACCAATGATTTATCAAGGTATGGACTTATCACAGACTTAGCTGGTTTTGCCTAAGTCGTGCGGCACCCTTGCGTATCCGTACGCAAAGGTCAACCTCCCCAAAACCTCCCATAGTCCCTTAGGACCTACAAAATAGAAAACGGGTCAGAGAAAGCACCTCACTTGGGATCCACAAACAGACATTTCAGAAAACACTTTATAACCAATGCAAATTACAAACATACTTCACAAGCTCCAAACGGTTATATAACAAAGGATCCAAAATGGTCCACTACAGACCGAGCTCTCCCACAAGTGTCCACATGACACAACATTTATTTACAAGCCTAAAACGACCACCAAGCCTAAGTAAAATAAGGCTGTTAAGCCTTTGATCGTCCCTCTATATGCTGTGCAAAGCATGAATAAACCAAAAGACATGAACATACACAAGCATTACATCAAACACCCCGTTTATAATTTTGTCCGTGACATTCTCCCCCACTTATACCTTCGACGTCCTCGTTGAAGCCTTTGCCGACACTACAATTCCTTGCCTTTATTGAACCTTCAATCTTCTGCTCCAGTTGCAATATTTCTCTTAGCTCCCAGTTGCTCTTTACTGTTGTTGTTGAGTAGTCGAACTTTTGATCCACCATACTGCTTCAACTCGCTAATAACTCTAACTCTAGTGTGGGGTTGGCTTAGTTGTGTTGATCCCTATTGGTTTCTATGGATCCTTTAGATGAAGGAAAAGACCATCCTTACTATGCGCCAGTCTCTCAATGCCTCATGCTACTTGAGCTTGTTGGAGCTTTAACGAGCACCGCTTCGTAAACTTTTGACGTTTTTGGGTCATTCCTCCATAAAATTTGTCTATCGACTCTTCTTTTACTTAGTTGTCACTTCCAAGTAGGTTTGCAACACTTCTGCTTTCGATTGACATTCTATTGGGAAATGAAGCGGACAATCTACTCTCAGTACCATTGATCATTGTTAGTGAGGATTTGATAACTATTGTCTTCCATTATCTTCGAATAGTCTTTGAACATGTGTAGAGCTCTTTAGAAGGATAAATAAGAGAATTAGGGTACTCAGTTTCGCCCATTCTCTTAAGAGTTGAGAAGCCAAAAGTTACTTGATTTCGCTTGCCTCCTTGAGAGTTGTACTCCATGTATCAAGCTGGTTATTAGCTTTCGCCTGCTCTTTGCTCATACTTCTGAAGCACTTGAAGTGTTTGCACTCCTTGTGTTGAGTTAGCTACTATGATTCACCTTCTTAATGCCATTGAACTTTTGGAATGCAAGAAGTTTTAACCCTAACTTAGAGTAAGTCTCTAATAGATTTGGTCGCCTCTGGGATTGTACTATCTTCTCCATCAACCCTGTCACCTACTCTACTAAGTAGCAAAGGTATAGCACCACGTACTACCTACTTTGTTCCTTCATCATGCACTCTTGTACGACCCAAAGTCCTTTACTTTTAGCTATCTTTATAAGAAACTCATTGACACCGGTCTTATGAAGTTCCCTAGCTTCTGCCCTTCAGCCTTGTCTTGGTACTTAGAGTTTGCCTCTGCATTCTCTACCTCCTCGGCCCCTTTAACGACCAAGCACTCTCCCTCCATGAGAGCAAGGGATCGATGACTCCATGGAAGTCCCACCTCTACGGTACCATGGCACTGCCATGCCAATGACCCTACTATCTGTCGCCTCACATCTACATCCCTTTCTTCACGATCAGTAGATATATCTCTATGGCACTCCTCTGAGTTTACCTCTATTCTAACCGATGCTTAGTTTTGGATAGCTAAGTGATAGAACCCTTGCAGATTCTAAACTT
>NW_008994752.1:0-10619 GCF_000313855.2 Musa acuminata subsp. malaccensis
CTAACAATGACTCCTTTTTCTTTCTCTCTCTCTCTCTCTCTCTCTCTCTCTCTCTCTCTCTCTCTCTCTCTCTCTATATATATATATATATATATATATATAATGTCAAACACAAACGTTCGCTATGTCAGTCGTCGTCGTCTTTACAGTATATCAAAGCCATTGGACAGGTATGTCGGTCTCTCTCTCTCTATATATGTACATGTATATGTATGCTGCCTGCTGAAGCAAAAATCTGCGGATGGCATCGAGGAGTTGAGCTGCAGGGAAACGATGAGAAATTTCATCGTCCGAGTCTGCTTAGGATGGTTGGCAGCAGCGATTCTGGTGAATGGTCAGCCAGGTACTTTGCTTGCGATGTGCATAGCTTTTTCTTGTTCTTGTTCTCGAGCAGCACCCATTGCGAGAGCATGCTTGGCACCATGGATCTCTCTCTCTCTGGTGGTTGCGTTCTCATGGTGACTCCATTTGAATTGCATCAATTGATGATGACCACATATTTACAACTATATTTGATTCTTTTATTCTCTATTCCTTCTCTTCTCTCCCAATTTCTCCCCTCTTTTTTTTTCTCTCAATAAAATATTAATTTAGATTTTGATTATTCAACATCGAATGCTCATTCCGAACTAATCATGATCTTAATCCATATCCGGTATCGGGTGAAGATGTCTTCGAACCAAACTCTATAAAATTATATTAATAGTGTACCGAATAAAACTCTTTGATTCTTAAATTATATTAAAGAATAAATGATCTAAGAGAGTTCAGATCTCAAAACATATACTTCACGGGCCTTTTTATATAGTGAGAGGTCAAAGATTATTATACTCTACTTCCATATATCATCTCACACACACACACACACAAATTAATAATAATTCATTAATAAAAAATCTATGTATCCCAGAAATCATTTATCTATGAAGAGGAGAGTACGACGATTCTTGTATGGATCTGACATATATGACTTGCATTTATTTATTGACGAAAAGAAAAATCGACAATGACTATTCCAATTCATGACATTCATATTGGATTTATATAATTAGTCAACAGATGGAGAGTTCCCATCTTCTTCTTTGTTAATTAACCTTTTGCCGTAACAGACATATGTCATACGAACAGATCACCCAACCCAAATCATCTGTGCAGGATTCATGAGCATCGACTGTGGCGTCACTTGTGGCTATACGGACTCCGAAACTGAAATACTATACCAAGTCGATGAAGGATACATCGACATAAGGTGTGACTGTAGTGTGCTCATGCATGTAAAACGTTTTTCCGGGCAGAGTTGTGTCAAAATGATTCATGGAGCCCATTTTCTATTTTGAAATGAATATTAAAATTTGTTCCGAGGGAGCTACAATAATCATCTATATGCCATGGCTGATGCTATGATGCTATGATGCTATTTGGTGGACATTGGCTGAACCTGCAAAATTAACAGCTGATGCTATGATGGGGATAAAGAAATTATATCAGGTGAAGATATGGCAGGGTGATCCTTGTGCTCCACAGCAATTCATTTGGAGTGGAGTAAATTGCACCTACTCAAGCTCTGGTACCCCAAGAGTCACCTCATTGTAAGCTCCAAGATTTGGTTGTTTTAAAAGACATCAATGAATAGCACTGATTCTGATGTAATGATTTCTACTTTATTTTCTTTTGCAGAAACCTCTCTTATCATGGGTTGAATGGTGCTATACCAAATGCTTTGGTTAATCTGAAGGCCCTTAACTATTTGTAAGTTTCTAAATTTATCGTCAGAGGCTGCTGGCTAGCAACATCATGCAGAGAACTTGAGAACAATTTGTAGATTTTGCATGAAATTGACTTGTTACCCTTGTACATGTGTATTTTATTCACTTCTAATCTGTCACATCTTAAAATTTTTTTTTTTCACACATTTACGCCAAAAGATAAACATCACTTTATTCATCATTCATAAACATTTATTACAATTAATTTATTACAATCTATTTATTCATCGAATCATAAATAGAAAAATAAACATGATGATGTTAACTTCAAGAATCATCCAAGTGGCTCTACCTAGCGGTAGAGGAAGGTCCGCTCTCCACTAGAATCTGATTTAGTATTAGAGGGAGGCTGCTCTGAAAATCAAAAACAAAGAAAATTCAGCAACGCTGAGTAGGAACCCCAAAAGTCAACTCTAAATGTATATATGATCAAAAATCAATCAATCATCCCATTGGCGTATATCAAATACCCGAAGGAGCACTCCCCCAACAGCGGATGGAGAGGCTTTACCCTACGGGATGAGTTTGTGTTCTCCCAACAGCGGATGGAGGCAAACTCATATCGCACTCCCAACAACGGATGGAGTGGTGTCCCACACCCGCCAAAGTGGGGACACGTTCCTCCCAACAGCGGATGGAGGAACCGTCCAGCCGCCACGTCTGACGGCCCACTAATCCCCGAAGGGAATCGCCGTACCTGCTCTCGGCAGGAAAATAATATAATCTTACACTGGTAATGTCCATTTCGGGATGAAATAACATATTTAAAACATCTCTTTCAAATATCATCAAAATCAAGTAATATAAATGAGCCCTTAATTGACTTGAACTCTAGTTTAATCGATTCAATTGAACTCGATTTACTAGAACCTAATTGAATTGATCTCTAATCCTTATTTAATTGGTCTGGAACCATCCTAGACTAGTATAATTTAGACTAGATTAAGTTCAATTTAGGATAAACTAACTTGAATAAGTCAATCAATTCGGAATCACCCTAAATTGATCTAGACTAATCAAGTCTAGTTTAGTTCAATCAACATTTGAGCTCAAGTTCAACAATAACATTGGACTAGATTGAGTCAGTCCATCGGTCATGTGCATTATACATGATTGAGCATGCATTACACAAAATTGGCCCAGCCCTGGCCCATGGACTAGTCATGTGCGTCGCATATGACCGCCCATAATAGTTGGGCTAGGGTAGCCTACGGGCCAAGGCTTGACCCGTGGGTTGGGCCTGGCCAGTGAGAAATTTCATTCCAATTAATATTCAATTTCATATCATAGCAAATACTCATTAACAATATAAATAAAAACATAATAATGCATTAAAAGATAGACAAAGAGAAAAGCTTTAATACAAGGAAATAACATTATAAATTTGACTAGAAATCATAAGACATTAAAAGATGGATTGGAAGATAAGTTTTAATACAAGGAAATAATCTTCTAAATTCAAATAAAAATCATGTTTTCAACACATATAAAATTTCAACATATTCTAGTCATATTTTAAATCATTCAGAATAATATATTTTAAATTTCAGATTAAAAAATATCAAAAAGAAATTTAGATAACATATTCTAATCTAACAAGATTTTAATCCAGATAAGATTAAAGATAAATTTTAATACAAGAAATATCATATAAAACAAATATATTTTTAACATATTTAACTCTATAATAAAAACCTTAATCATGGGTCAAAAAATATTATGAAAACTTTAACTAATTACTTTAATATAAAAAGTTTGACATTTAAAGAATTGATACATATTTTTCAAACTATAAAACTTTCAACATTTAAAGAATCAAAATAAAAACTAAAACTTTTAAATTTAAGAAAGGTAGGGAAACCTACCTCTTGTCAACATGGTGTAACTCCTCGTTCCTCTCGTTGCCAAGCTCGACTAGGTGAGGAATGAAGGAGAGAAATCCCTCCCTTTAAATAGGAGGAGGTGAGCTTCTATTAAGGGAAATTTATTTTAATTTTCGTATTTATTTAATATAAATTATTTCCATTTAATATACTAACAAATATGATATCATTATATTTGAAATACTTAATAGTTATTTCCTTAATTCATATCATCAAGGAAGTAGATTAAGATTTCCTTAAATTATAATAACAAGTAAGGAAAGAAAATCAAATCATAACTTAAATATTTGATGTGATTACATTTCTCCCCTCCTATAGGAAATTTGGTCCCCAAATTTAGCTTACCTTAATAGAATAGATGAGGATACTGCTCTCGCATATCTTCTTCTCTTTCCCACGTTGCCTCTTAGTCTGAATGGTATTGCCAATATATCTTTACCAAAGGTATAATTTTGTTCCTTAGAACATGTTCTTTCCTTTCCGAGATCTGGGTTGGTTGTTCTCCAAAAATAACATCATCTCTTAGTTGTAGAGGTTGGTGAGATAGATATCAATTGGGCAGAGTTGGGTCCCCCTTTCCAACTCAGATTAGTAGGTTTAACCAATTGTCAGTTGGGACCTCAATTTCCAGATTGGTTGCAGTTCCAAACACAGATCCAATAATTACATTTGGCAGACTGTAAAATTGCAGGGACAATGCCCGCTTGGTTTTGGAATATTTCATCTTCTACCATCACAGAGTTAGACCTTTCCAACAACCAAATAGGAGGGAAGCTGCCATCTTCTTTAAAGTTCACCAAGTTGGAAAGATTACATTTGGAATCCAACAGATTTGAAGGTCCATTGCCAACGATGCTACCGTCTACACTTGTCGATATGGCCCAATGTTACATAGTGGGACTCTCAGATAACATGCTTGACGGTGGCTTATCTTCATCAATCTGCCAATGGACATATCTCGAATAATAAATTACTTGGTGAGATCCCTTATTGTCTGGGAAAATCATTACAAATCCTTAATTTCTTGAATTTGGACAACAATCACATCTCGGGTGAAATTCCACACACGATCGATTTTTTAAGTGAGCTTCAGCTATTGCAATTGAAAAATAACAGTTTTTCGGGTGAGGTTCCTTTGTCATTGAAAAATTGTACAAAGTTACAATTTCTTGATCTGGCTCAAAATAATCTTGTTGGAAGTATAATGCTATGGATGGGAGAAAATCTACGACAACTGGTTGTACTTCGTCTACGTTCAAATATGTTTTTTGGAGTTATTCCTTGGCAACTTGCTAGATTTGAACAGCTTCAAATATTGGATCTTGCTAATAATAATTTCTCTGGATCAATACCTCACAACATTGGTAATTTAAATACCATGAGATCGACAACACTTTACAATGAATCTTGTGATTATGAATCAGATGTCTTTACAAAGGGACAATATCTTTATTATTTACAATGCAGCATGCGACGTATGAAAAGTTTAGATCTTTCAAACAATCATCTAACCGGAGAGATACCGAAAGAAGTTGGAGACCTGCAGGACTCAAAAACTTAAATTTGTCAAGAAATTATTTAAGTTTAGGGATGTGTAGAAAAAGAATCCATGGAATGCAGCTTAGGGATGTGAGGCTTCTCACCACTCAGCTTATCTGCATCAATCAAGTCACCGCTCGTCTGTCAAACAGTGCTTATCCCACCGATTGAGACCGATGCTATTAGTTTCCAAAATACTGTATTAATCATGGCGGCTTTCATCCTTAGGTATCTATCGTTTTACCCCTACGATGATGGAACAAAAACTTGGCCCTTACTCTTACGTCACATGATGTTATGTTGAAAGTGACGATAGAGAAAAATAAGGAAGCGAGTTCAAAATTCAAAATTCAAAATTATGTATTTAATATAAAAACTTTAATATATTTTAATTCATCTCTCATCTCAAATTTTATACCTAAAGTATTACTTTACATGAGCTCTTATTTTATAAAGGGTAAACTTAAGGTTTCAATTTTAATTATTTCTTGGATAGAATTCATAAATCAAAATTCTATCTAACCATAAAGTTTAATTTATTATTCCAACCACACATAGCAAGCAAGCTGAGTGAGCTATGCCCAATTTATATATCATGGATAATGGGTACCACACATAGCATGCACCTCCACCTTCATCCTGTTCTTCTGACTGTGGCGGCTTGGAGTAAGTAGGTAGGTAGGGAGGGAGATCAAACTGCGCGCCTTGGTTTCCCTTTACGCTTCTTATCATCATTGTCGTTGTGCCTCTTGGCCCTCCTCCTCCACCGGGCCACGGTGACAAGTGGGTGTTTCAGCATGGAGAGGGAGGCACTGTTGGACTTCAAAGCCGGCATCCACGACACCCATAACCGGCTATCTTCTTGGGTAGGCCAAGACTGCTGCGCATGGGAGGGGGTCATCTGTGGTGCCACCACTGGCCACGTCGTCATGCTCGACCTCCGGAATACGTTTGATCGGGCATTACGCGGTGAGAGGATGATGAACTCGTCATTGCTTGCTTTATCACATCTGGAGCACTTGGATCTTAGCTTCAATAATTTCAGCGGGATCCGCATACCGGAATTCATCGGCTCCTTCAAGAAACTGAGATACCTCAATCTATCTTCTACAAACTTCATGGGAGGAATACCTGCCCGGCTGGGGAACCTTTCGAGCCTCTACGTTCTTGATCTAAGCGTTGCTTTACATTTTACATCCCTTGTTGACAACCTCGACTGGCTCTCCCATCTCACGTCCTTGAAGTACCTGAACTTGAGCGGGTTAAACCTAACTGATGTCCCGGATTGGTTCTCATCGGTGAACATGCTGCCATCCCTCCAAGTGTTATGTATGTCTTATGTTGGTCTCGATACCATCCCAGCTTCTGTTGAACCTAACCGATGTCCCAGATTGGTTCTCATCCGTGAACCAAACTCGACTGCCTAACCGATGTCCCAGATTGGATCTTTCAAACAATAGACTAACCGGAGAGATACCAAAAGGAATTGGTGACTCTCAAGAATTTGAATTTGTCAAGAAATCATTTACAAGGGAAAATCCCTTGGGATATAGGAGGAATGAAATTATTAGAATCCCTTGATCTATCGATAAACGACCTTTCTGATAGTATTCCTGGGAGTTTATCAGCTTTATATTTCTTGAGCTATTTGAATTTGTCGTATAATAATTTTTCGGGAATGATACCATATGGGAATCAACTCCAAACACTCATTGATCCATCCATTTACATGGGTAACGCTGACTTATGTGGACCACCAACTTCCAAAAGTTGCTCTAATAATAAAACAACTCAAAATGATATATAAGAGTATGAGAAGGAGATTTCCGAGTGGTTATGGTTCTATATTAGCATGGTACTAGGATATGTGATTGGATTTTGGACCTTTTGTGGTATTCTCTTCCTCGAAGACACATGGAGGCTTGCTTATTTCCATATGATTGATGATATGTATGATTGGTTCTGAGTGCAATGATATTTAATCTTTTGACGATTACTTAGACTTTAATCCTAAAATTTTGAGTGTGGATAATCCAAGACTTTACGGTAGATGGGGAGAAGGTATGTCATCACTCTACTTTTTATTTATATGATATTTTAGATTTATAGATTGGCTGTGATTAATGAAAAAAGAATTTGTGTTCTTGATATAAGAAAAGATGAACTGCTATATTTATGGTGTTTGAAGATAGGTATTGATCAATTTCTATGTAATGTGGTTGGTTATAGTCTTTTTCTATTTGAGGCTTGCATAATTATAACTACAACCAAGTCTTCCGTACGAAGATATAGTTTAAAAATATGCTATATTGATTTTAAAAGAACAAACACATTACTTTCGAAATGATATAAGAGACATTATAATTTAACTAGCATGTGTGGATTGGACACAGATGAAGAGAGGGGTGGCATTGGCAGAGGGAGAAAGACAGATGAAAGAAAAAAAAGAGTTGTGAGATTTAATAAGGATATTGTTTTTATATCAAGAGAGTAAGTTTGAAATTTGAAAGATTATATATATGAATTATTTTGAATTCCTATTCATCCCCCTACCAAAGAGTAAATAGGACTATAGATTAATTAATCTAAAATCATTGAGTATATTGTGATTTTAAAGAAAAAAATAATTATTCTTAGATAAGAAAGAAAATATTATGATTATTTATTGGATTGGTTTATATTATTTGACTGATTTAAAAAAAGAAAAAGGGTGTTGATGACTATATCAATTATAAGAGTCTTCGATTAAGATAAGTATCCAATGATTTTGTCTAACTTGTTTTCAAATTTAATAATATATATTTGTTAATAATGAAGTTATGTGATTTGCAAATGTTAAATTGGCTTTTGAAAATAAGTTTTTCAATATTGCATTTGTTTAACGCAATTAAAATATTTAATTATTATATATTTGAATGTTATATTGTTGGACATATTTGAAAAGATACGTAAAGAGTTATGCATTGGAAGGATATGTCAATATGTTATTTCAAATGATGGTTAATTACCACAATTTGGGAGAGGACAGCAAACTCGATAGGACATTGATTAACATTGTCGTGTGTGGCGAAGGAGGAGTCTTAACGAACACTACTAGCATAATCTCTCTTTATTATGCCTTTGAAAAGTGGCTGAGTCTGTCATCTCATATCTGTATTAATAATACAGATTGGTTAACAAATTTCATGCTGTACAGGTATCCAGAAGATAAATATGAGAGGACATGGGATCCATGCAACAGTTATATTATTGGTTGTGAAACATGGAATTTTACGAGCACTACTTTGGGAATCAAGACCACTCGTGGTGATGCTTATGAGGTCCCAGGCATGGTCATGGGGACTGCAACTGTTGCTGCAGATAATTTTACATTGCAATATTTCTTGGGCTATGGCCTCAATTCGAGTGTTCAAACAACATTCTATATCTATTTGCACTTTGCTGATTTCGACTATTTAAGTGGGAATGGAAGTAGAATTTTTCAGGTGAGAGCAGATGGGGAACCCGATAGTGATAACATCAGTCCTGCATATCTACTGGCAACTCATGTCCATTTCATCCATCAGCTGGCGTACCCAGGTTTAGAAGGTTATTTTAATCTTTCAGTTTTGGCAACAGATCCAGCCGATGGTATGCTATCCCACCACTACTTTGGACATCCATTGCTCTAGTCCAGTCAATAACTTGTATCATCTGCTTGTTCTTTTTTTTTCCCCCTCAAGATGAACTGTGTTTTTCTTATTAATTACCTGCTCACTTTTGGAAGACTAACATGCAATGTGACCAGTCATGCTTTCTCCCCCTTTTATCCATCTTCTGAAAGGAAAAAAGTGTAGTATGTTATTGGCATAAAACCGTGCATTATCCATTTCACTGGTGTCTTACCTGAACATATACAATAAGTTGTTTGCTTATTTAGCTGATTTGAAGTTTACATATTAAGTTGAAGATGAATATATTGTTTCTTTCCTTTATTTTGTTTTAGCATTGGTAAAATGAAGCACATTTTCTGTCACCTTTGTTAAAATAATCAGTCTAAGGGAACTTACTTAGGGATCCATTTGGTCAATTTGGAGTGTACAATAATCCCAAAGACTTGATTATTGCAATGAAATGTTTGAGATATTATGCATAACTATCAATCCTAAGTTCAGAGGATATGCATACTTTTCAGGAAAAAATGTTAATTATTCTTTTTGAGGCCAAGCACTTGAACCATGCATTATCAGAAATCATAATTTATATTCTTCTGCGCTTTTACTTCTCGTGGTGATTTGACATGTCTGAGATGATAAACAAAAGTTAGATTGACAACAATATATATGACTGAGATTGACAATATATAAAATGATTTGGTTACCGAACAACAAGTGATGTATCTAATGGTTCTGATGTGCCTGTAAATATCATTTCAAGATAGTTATTCATAAGCTAGGTCAAGCACAATTTGGATATTAATATCAATGGTAAGATCATACAAACATCTAAACCAAATCATATAAGGTGTTGGCTGTAGGTGTGCTCATGCATGTGAAACGCTTTTTCCGGGCAGAGTTGTGTCAAAATGCTTCATGGAGCCCATTTACTATTTTGAAATGAATATTAAATTTTGTTCCGAGGGGGCTACAATAATCATCTATATGGCATGCATCCGATTACATGCCAACCTTGGATTTTTTTCACAATAGATTGAATTCAGTACAGTGGACCATGGTTCATCTGTACTGAAGCTATCTCTTTCCTGAAGTAAATAAGAATTTCTCTCTGCATAGCATATCAGACATTGGCTGAACCTGTAAAATTAACAGTTGATGCTATGATGGGGATAAAGAAATTATATCAGATGAAGATATGGCAGGGTGATCCTTGTGCTCCGCAGCAATTCATTTGGAGTGGAGTAAATTGCACCTACTCAAGCTCTGGTACCCCAAGAGTCACCTCATTGTAAGCTCCAAGATTTGGTTGTTTTAAAAGACATCAATAAAAAGCACTGATTCTAATGTAATGATTTCTACTTTATTTTCTTTTGCAGAAACCTCTCTTATCATGGGTTGAATGGTGCTATACCAAATGCTTTGGCTAATCTGAAGGCCCTTAACTATTTGTAAGTTTCTAAATTTATCGTCAGAGGCTGCTGGCTAGCAACATCATGCAGACAACTTGAGAACAATTTGTAGATGTTGCATGAAATTGACTTGGTACCCTTTTACATGTGTATTTTATTCACTTCTAATCTCCTTTTTCTAACTCCATAAACAAAAGGCTTTTGTTTTTTCATGTTAGTTGCCAAAATTAGGAATGCAGATGGACCAGTTTACAAACCAAAGCATTAGCTTGAGGTTTTCTTTAACCACATCCTATAACATCCAAACTGAACTAATATGGCTTTACTAATGCAATCTGGTTTCCAAGGACCAATCTGGTTGAGAAA
>NW_008994755.1:3949-20933 GCF_000313855.2 Musa acuminata subsp. malaccensis
CCCGAGTCCACGACCCGAAGCCTTCTATCGATACGTCAACCGATCCATCGGCCCGACGTCCAATCTTCTGACATGTTCCTCCGGCACAACATGATGTTCCTGCTTTAATTGTCTCATCCTAATCGAAGCATCCTGCGTCACTCAAAACACAGATTAAATCATAAACATATATCAAGGAGTTTCATCATCAAAATACGAGATTCAACAGTTCCTTCCTCCAAATTTTCGCTCAAAGGCTACAGAAAAGATTCATCTATTGCTTGTTAAAAGGGAATGAATACATAGGTATTTATAGGGCTTCTAGACCCTAACTCCTAATAGGACTCCTACTCAAGACTCCTTTTCCTTTACAACTCCTAATACTTCTCTAAGAATAACTCATAATAGGACTCCTACTTAAGACTCCTATTCCTTTACAACTCCTAATGCTTATCTAAGAAATAACCTCCTAATTCTAGCCGGCCTCTTCACCTCTTTAATAGGGGTCGATTAGGTAGGTTAACATGAATGCCCCTCTCAATTATGACTCTCCTAGCTAGAGTCCTAACAGACCCGCCCTCTTCAAATCAGCCATGTCCTCGAGGTTGACGATTCATGAATTCTGGGAAGTTGATCTTCAAGTCATCATAGTTCTCCCAAGTGGCACCTTCTACTGGTAAGTTCGCCCACTGTATTAGCACTTCAATAGTGGGTTGTCGTTGTTGAGTCATGATCCATTGATCAATAATGACACTCGGTTGGGTCTGGAGTTCTCCTTGGGTAGTCATATTTGGTAGATGGCTTTGGGCTGTCTTCAAGAACTTGTTCACCACTTCTGTCTGGCCATTGGTTTATGGGTGATATGTCATACTCATTTTCAATTTAGTGCCCTGCATTTGGAATAACTCTGTCCAAAATCTGCTCATGAAGATGCAAGTAGAATTTGGCACAAGCATAATGCGTCCCTTATAGCGTAATTCTTTTAAGTCCCAACTGTAATGAGCCATGAAACTTGGTGCTTCCTCCAATTTTTTTTATGATCTTATTAGTCTCCGGACTTCCTGCCATTCCCCCTTAACATCCTCAAGGAAGTCGTTGGTCGGAAGTTAAATGACCAAAAATTCAATTTGCTCGGGTAATCGCGAAAGCGCATTTGCAACAATATTCTCTTTCCCCTTTTTGTAAGTTACTTCATAATTATATCCAAAAATCTTTGTTATCCCTTTTATAAGTTATTTCATAATCATATCCAAGTACGGTCTCCATTTGGCAACCGCATGCACAATCGCGAGCATCTCCTTGTCGTAAATAGTCATCTTGAGATAGGAAGCAAATAACGCCTTACTGGTATAAGAGAGGGGGCGGCCATCTTGCATTAGTGTAGCACCAATTCTGACTCTGGAGGCATCGGCTTCAATAATAAAAGTCTTGCCGAAGTCATGTAGCGTTAGTACGGGCGTTGTCGTCATTACGACTTTAAGTTCGTCGAAGGCAGTGGTGGCTTTGTTTGACCATTAAAAGCATCATTTTTCAGCAAGGAAGTAAGGGGTGCACTAATCTTTCCATAATTTTTTATGAACTTACGGTAGCAGCTTGTTAAACCGAGAAAACCGCGTAGTGATTTTATATTCCTCGGGGTCGGCCAGTTCTACATTGCTTCAATTTTGGAGGGGTCCACCGCCACACCTTCCTCTGATATGATATGCTAATGATATTCCACCTTATGTTGAAGAAAGTTGCACAAAAATTCATAGTGGTCGTTATGCGTTCAGAAGGCGATTTTCGATGTCTTTTTTGCATACTCGTATTTGATGATACCCGGATCGAAGGTTCAGCTTTGTGAAGACTCGTGCTCCCTTTAGTTCATCAAGCAATTCATCTACTACTGGAATAGGATACTTGACCTTGATGGTTATGTCATTGAGAGCTTGGTAATCAATACACATTTGCCATGTTTCATCCTTCTTTCGGACGAGGAGCACCGATGAAGAGTAGGGGCTACAACATGGCTGAATAACTCCTATTTCAAGTATCTCTTTCATAATCCTTTCTATTTCATCCTTCTAGAGATGTAGATACTAATATGGCCGAGTATTTTTTGGAGGTTTGCCCAGAAGAATCGGTATACAATGATCACGCCGACGGGTAGGAGGTAGATTACGCGGTATGTCAAATATATCTAAAAATTTAGCAAGCAAAGGAAGTAGGTTTGGATCTTCAAATTCTATTAGCTCTCCCTTAGTTTGCTTCTCAAGTTGTACAAAAAAGCTGCTGCATGCTTTGTGTAAAACCTTCTCCATTCATTGTGTGCAAATCGTCGTTACGTCGCCCCCATGTTTCCTGTGCAGTATCACATGTTTCTCCTTACTGTAAAATTTCATAATTAGTTTCATAAAATTCTAGAAAATATCACCTAATGTCATTAGCCATTCGATGCTGAGTATGGCTTCATAATCATCAAGAGGTTGGAGGAAGAAATATATAATTATCTCTTGGTCCTACACCAACAGTTTCACACACGGGCACCTACGATCACACTTCAAAATTCGTCCGTCGGTGACCTTAACATCAAACCTGCTGCAATTCTTGATAGGTAAGGCCATCTAGACAACAACTTTGCTGTTCATATAATTATTAGTGCTCCTAGTGTCAATAAGAATGGTGATAGGTTGTTGCTTCAGAAGTCCTCCCACTTTCATCGTTTACGGGTTCGCGTAACCAGCAAGGGCATCCATCGTAATATCAACCGAATATTGTTCTTCATCCGCGACCTCTTCCTCATGCTCCTAGACCTCCTCCTCCATGTTTTCAAGAGGTTCAATTAGTAGAAGGTGGGCCCTTTTGCAGCAATGATCGTGGTTCCATGGCTCGTCGCAATGCCAACAAAGACCCTTTGCTGATCGGTCACGTAGTTCTTCTCTTGTCAATTTTTTTGGCAGCGAAGGACAGCTAGGAGCATAAGGAGGTTTATATGCCATGGGCCTAGGAGAGGTTCTCATCCTCTGAGCATCTTGGTTGAGTTGTTCTTCTTGTGTTCGGGTGAAAGAAATCGTAGTTGTCATGGTACGGGGCTGCCGCGCCTTAACCTCCACTTTTATCTTTGGCTTGAGTCATTCGATGAATGTTCCTAACAATTGATGGTTAGTCTAATCATAAGCAAGGTAGGATAGCTTCTTAAACCTGGTTTGGTACTCTCGAATCGTAAAGGTTTATCGAATCCTTGCGAGTTGGCCATTGATATTTTCATACTCCGTAGGTCCGAAATGATTTAGTAGTGCGTTCTTAAATTGATTTCATGTCAGAGCCCCATGATTATATTCCAGCTAATTGTACCATTGAATAGCATCTCCTTCAAGGTGGATGACTGCAATTTCCACCATAGCATCATCCGATGTTTGATAGTAGTGAAAGTAACGTTCGACGCATGAAATCCACCCCGCTGGGTCTCCTTCTTCCCATCGCGGGAAGTCCACCCTCATGCGTGATTGAAGCATGTCTGAGAGTTGTCCCTCCTTCTCTGGAGGCCTCTCTGAACTCTCTCCTTGCTGAAATTTGGTTAGACTCGGTGGTTGTCCAATTCTGAATTCTGCAAACAAAGCGCATAATTTGTCCTCCAAGCGTGATTCAAGCCACGATTCAATCCAAGATTCCAATGCTTCTAATTTGGCATCAATTGGATCTTGAGAAGCTATATCATATGCTTGTAGATTAGAGATGTCCCTATCTTTTTTCTATTGATAGGTTAATGGCATGAGGTGGTGGAAGGTTCGAAAATATTGAGGATCACGGAAAGGTACTGCAGCAGATTTTTACATCTAAAGTGTAGCAGTTTGGACGTAAAAGATCAGTGGTTTATATTGAAAATTTTTTTTAACAAAACCAAAGGGAAATCCACTACTAGTAAGTGTCAAAGCCATCGTAAAAATTTTGTAGAGATTTGGATAGAAAAAACGTAGTAGCAAGATTAACAAACTATGCTATGCGGTTGGAATTCTACAGTGCATCTTTTGTCGTAGAGATGAAAACTTTATGATGAAAAGTTTATGCAGCAATATAGGAATATTTTTTTTATTTTTGAATAAGGATAACTAAATTGCAGTAGCAGTAGGGTAGGAAACCATAACCTGTTGCAAATTATGGGGAGATCAAAGGATGATCCACGGTGGTGGAGATGACGGCAGAATTCGGCGATGATCTTTTAAGCAATTGTAGGAATTGCTTTGGGTGGTTGTGGAGGACCGATGGATGACCATGGAAGGGCAGCGAGACACCAAGAACGCTGCTCTAATACCAAGTGATAGAACCCTTACGGATTCTAAGCTTGAGGTTGATCTCTTTAGGGGATCAACCTCCTTGGAACTCTATAGGGGTTCCTTCCTCCAGGTTACTACTCAAATGCTGCTAAAAGGATTGATCTATTCATTGAGAAAAGAGGATGAATACATGGCTATTTATAGGGCTTCTAAACCCCAATCCTAATAGGACTACTACTCAAGACTCCTACTTCTAACCAACTCCTAATGCTTCTCTAAGAAGCAACCTCCAAACTAATCCTAACCTTAGTCGGCCTCTTCACCTCTTTAATAGAGGTCGGCTAGGTAGGTTTTACATGAATGCCCCTTTCAATGAAACTCAATTAGGACTCTCCTAGCTAGAGTCCTAACACCAAGGCTGCAAGCAGATGGCCATTCCGCGAGCGCAGCAAGGGCAGCAACAGTTGCTGCCCTTTCTCAACTTTTGGTCAATAATTTTGATGATAAAATTCTTCCTAAAACACAACACACATAGTTCAAAACCATTTCTAAACAACTGTAGGAAAATCTAGAGGTGACATCACATGCATAACGGAAGAATATTAAAACAAAAATCTCAAATTTCCCCAAAGGTGTTCATCGTCGTGTGAAGATTGGTACGTAAAAACTCACGAAGCAGAGAACCACATATGAAATAGTTATGTTACTTAGGGAGATCATATATTCCTGAATTCTTGTAGATCTATGGGAGAGGATGAAGGAGGACAAACATCCTCCTCTCTAATGGTGATCCACATGGTAGGGATTACGACGACACTGCTAGAATTGTTGCCCAAATCTCCACACGCCCTTGCTGTCTGAGGAGAAGGGGAGAGGAGAATAGGAAGTGACAGCCAAGAAGGCTCTATAGTTCTCTCCTATTTATAGAGGCCCCCTCTCAACTTAACCCTAATGGATCCTACCTTATTGGGTATTGGATCTTCATCCAACTACCAAAACCTCTTATATTAGTGGATCTATATCCAATAATCTCCATTGGCTCTTATTGGATCTCATCCATAGGATCAAATAATTCAGGGGTTTATTGGATATACAATAAGATAAGGGCTTCAACAGATATCTCAAATCCAAACCTCTACTCGTCGTAACACCTACCATATGTGTGTGACCCTCTAGGCCCAATATTGAGCTGGCCATGAGTCATATCAATCAGAACTCCTTCTCACTCAATGAATTATTATTTTCATAAAAATTCACTTGACTCATTGACTATGGACGTATTAGACCACTACGCTGCAGTCCCTAGACGATACAGGGGAATCCAATCTATTGGACTTGTTTGTCCTTAGTTACCCTGTATCTATAGTCCTTCATCTATCTAATACCCTAGAGACCGTATACCAGGCATGGTACTGTCAAGCCCATATGGTTTCTACTAGAGACTCGCTATAATCCTATTCTCCCAGAGAACACTTTCTCTCTTAATCTGAATGATCCTAGCCAAGGATTTGTCTGAGCAAGAACACATGAGATATTCCTCTCATGACATCGAGAGCGGATGATCCCGATCGACACTTATAGCCCTCGTAAGGTTGGCTACCACTCCCGATGACCAACTGTACTTGATATGAAACTTCTAGGCCTATAAATCTGGTATCAAAGAGTGGAGTACTTATACTAGACATCCTTGGTGTCTCAAGTCTAAGAACTAAATACACCACTGGGACTACGAATCACTGTTTGACAATAAGGCATCATCAATCATCCAATATTCCGTGAGGAGATCAATCAGTAAACTCATTCTCTAATGAGCACATGCATTGTATCTCTAGTATTCCCATACGAGTAACTATGAGACCAGCTGCCTCTATCATATGAACGGGTATATAGTACACCAGTTTGTCCGGTTATCTAGTTGTTCCTCTCGAGTAACGTATGACCAAGATTATTTAAGGTCTATGTTTAAAGGTGAATCGGTCTCATTATCATGATCTCATCACGATCCGATTTCCATTGCATATATCCATGAATATCACAATATATATTCATCCAACATGTAATATAAAGTAATAAAATATCAAATAATATAATAAGCAAAAATAGTGCGTGTCATGTCAAACGTGTCATCACTTACGTGATTAGCTTGCAAGGCACATATGACTAGCAAAAATTTTAAAACATAAGAGATCAATTAGATGATTAATAAAGTCATAATGAATCTCAAGTTGAGAAATTAAGATTATAATTTATATAATCTCTTCTTAAAGAAAAAATCATAAAGGATTTCAAGAATATCGAGAAATTATGAGAAGGATCATGATTTGTTTAAAAGAAATATCTTTTTTAGTGAATAGCAAAAGGAAGAATCATAGTAAATGATCTTAATTCAAATGAAAAAATGTAAGTCATTGAAAACCGAGAAATCAAGATAATGACCCGAAAAATGTATAAGAGGAATTTATGTATTAGGAAGATTTAACATACCTAATTCTCTTCTAATAAAATCAAATTGTTCCTCATTCAATAGTTTTAAAAAAATATTAGCTAATTGATATTTTATATCAATAAATTCTAAAGATATATAATGATTATTAATATGATCTCTAATAAAATAATATATAATATCAATATGTTAAGTTCTAGAACGTTGAATGAGATTCTTTGTTAAACAAATACCACTAGTATTATTGCATTTTATAGAAATATTTTTCAAATAAAGTATATAATCTTCTAAAGTATTTTTCATCCAAATAACTTGTGCACAACATGCACATACTGCTATATATTCAGCCTTGGTTATAGATAATACAACCGAATTTTGTTTCTTAGAAGACCAAGAAACAAATGAATGACCTAAGAGTTGACATGTTCCAGATGTACTTTTTCTATCTATTCCACACCCAGCAAAATCAGCATTAGCATAAGCAATCAATTAAAAAATTTTGGTGTTTGGATACTATAACCCTAGATTAGGAGTTCCTTTTAGGTATCTAAAAATTCTTTTAATAGCTTTTAAGTGAGATTGTTTTGGATTAGATTGAAATCTAGCCCATAGTCTAACATTAAACATAATATCAGGTCTAGTTGCTGTGAGGTATAGTGAACTACATATCATACCCCTATATTTTTTGATTAAAACATTCTCCATCAATGTCTATATCTAATTTTGTGGAAGTGCTAATTAGTGTACTAATAGCCTTAGCACTATCCATATTAAATTATTTTAATATATTTAAAGCATACTTAGTTTGATTAATAAAAGTTTCATCACTAAGTTGTTTGATTTGTAATCCTAGGAAAAAAGTTAATTCCTCCATTAGACTCATTTCGAATCCTTGGCTCATACTTTGGCAAAAGATTCACACAAAGACTCATTTATAGAACCAAAAATAATATCATCAATGTAAATTTGAATAATAAAAAAAATATTTTTAAAATATTTAATAAACAATATGGTATCGACATTGTCTTTCATGAAATCATTCTTAATTAGAAAAGAACTAAGTCTCTCATACTAAGCCCTAGGGGCTTATTTCAATCCATACAGAGTCTTAGATAACGTAACAACATGATTTATAAAAATAACATTATCAAATTCGGGTGATTGTTCAACATAAACTTCTTCGAAAATAAAGCTATTATGAAAAGAACTTTTAACATCCACTTAAAATAACTTAAAATTATTACAACTACCATAGGCAAGGAGTATCCTTATGGCTTATAATCTTACCACAGGAACGAAGGTTTCTTCATAATCGATACATTCTTATTGGTTGAAACCTTTGGCCACTAATCTAGTATTATTTCAAACCATGATACCTAGTTCATCTTGCTTATTTCTAAAGACCCATTTAGTGTGAATTACAAGATGATCACTAGGTCTAGGAACAATATTTCACACCTCATTTCTCTCAAATTGATTTAACTCCTCATGCATTGCAAAAACCCATGAATTATCTTTTAGAGCATCATTAATGCATTTCGGTTCAAATTGAGAAAAAAAGGCTATATTCATACACAAATGTTTAAAAGAAAAATAATGTTAAACACCTTTTGATGTATCTCCAATGATTAGCTCCTTAGCATGAGCATGTATATACTTCTATTCCTTGGGTAAGGATTCTTTGGAAGTAGATGCGTCCAAGTTGCTAGAGGAGAATTTTCATTCAAATTCAAAGTATTAAAATCAAAATCATCATCAAAATTATTTTTTTAAATTCAGAAACCTCACTAAAAAGAACATGGATGTATTCCTCAATAACTAACGCTCTTTTATTGAAAACATGAAAAGCTTTAGAAATAGAGGAATATCCAAGAAAGATACATTTATCAGATTTGGCATCAAATTTTTCTAATGTATTATTTTCATTTAAAATAAAATATTTACAACAAAAACTTTAAAATATAAAATATTGGGTCTTTTATTATTTCATAATTCATAAGGAGTTTTGGAAAGTAATGGTCTTACGAGAACCTTGTTCATGACATAGCATGTTGTGTTAATAGCTTCGGCCCAAAAATATTTGGGTAAGCTATGTTCGTTTAACATGGTTCTTGCTATCTCTTATAAGCTCTTCTTTTATTATATTTTTTTAAAGTGGAAAAATTATGGTTATACCCATTTAAATCATAAAAACTTTACAAATCATGGTTTTGAAATTCACCACTATGATCACTTCGAATAGAAGAAATCATAAAACCCTTTTCATTTTGAACTAGTTTACAAAATTTGGAAAAACATTTAAAGTAATCACTTTTATGTGCTAAGAAGTATGTCCAAGTATATCTACTATAATCATCAATTATTACAAAAGCATATTTACTAACTCCTAGACTCGTGATATCAATTGGTCCAAATAAATCCATATGGATTAATTGTAGTGGTCGAGAGGTGCTTATTTGATTTTTAGATTTAAAGCTACTTTTTATTTGTTTACCTAGTTGGCATGCATCACAAACTTTGTTTTTGACAAATTTGATGTTAGGCATTCCTCTTACGAGTTCTCTAGTTGAAATTTGTGAGATTAGTTTCATGCTAGCATGACCTAGTCTCCTATTTAAAGCTGAAAAACACGTTTCATCACAAAAATCATCAATATCAATAGTATCCATATCCATATTACTATTTCTTAAAATAATCATAGATCTATTTTTGTGTGGTACTTCTATTATGCAAGAATTAAATTCAAATTTGATGATATATCCTTCATCACACAATTGACTAATGCTTAGTAGATTATGTTTTAAACCATATACTAATAACGCATCTTCAATCAAGAGGTTTGACTTATTACCTATGTTAGGATCGAGTCGGTAATATAGGGGGGGGGGGGATGAATTAGTACTTACGAAAAATTATGTTTGTTGAAAACCGATATCCGTAAAGAGTGCTTGACTTAGAGTAAGTGAACTAAGTAATTAACTAAGAAAGTAATGAAAATTATAATGAAAAGTAGAATAGAAATTGCATACTGAGTTTATATTTGTTCGATCATCGTGACCTACATCCACTATCGATTCCTCTTCCGTCGAGGCCACCGGCATTTACTAACGGTCTTCCTTCAATAGGCGAGGACCAACTACCCTTACAACTCTATTCTCGTTTTGACAGACTCAGGAGAGAACCTTTACACTCTCACTCACTCTTCTATTAAACAAAAATTAATACTTAGACTAGAGGAGGAGAATTCACACAAGATTACAATAGAGTTTTCCCTTGTTTTTGTTCTCAGTTCTTGTTTTTGCTAAGCAGGGATGAGAGAGGTATGTATAGACCCTAAATGGATTCAAACTTGGAGCCAAAACTAGTCTTATCCCAGGTCTTCGGGGTACTAGTGGTACCACCGTGAATACTGGGCGGTACTATCGCCTGACATTGTAACACTGGGTGATACCACCACCTAGTCTGGCGGCACTATCGCCTGACAGAGCCTCGAAGACTGGGTTTGGGCGATATCACTACCTAGTCTGGTGGAACCACCGCTTGATACAGTCTTGAAGACTGTATTTGGGTGGTGCCACAACCTAGTCTAGGCGGTACCACTGCTAGACCTAGCTACACGATACTGAATGGGCCAAACAATAAGCCTAATTCAGGCCCAATTGGCTCTTAATTGAGTTGGTATTGTTTCATCCCAATACTGACTCAATTAGACCTAAACTAACTTGATCTAGATAAATTATTACAAAGCATTAATTATATGTTGTCCGACATGTCATTGGTTCATCTGACGCTTCGTCCGACCCTTTGGCACATCATCCTCTCCTTCAGCATATTACCCAATCGACATGTTGTCTTCCCGCAACATCCGATCTCCTTGGCATAATGTCCGATCTTCTTGGCCCGATGCCCGAACTCATGGCACAAAGCCTTTTGTTGACACGTCGACCGATCCTTCGACTCGACGTCTAATCTTTTGATATGTTCCACTTTGGCCCAACATTGATTCTTCTTGCTTTAATCAAATTGTCTCTCCATGATCGAAGCTAGTCCTGCATCACTCAAAATGCATATTAGATCATAAACTTATCAATTGATTTCATCATCAAAATCTAAGATTCAACAATCTCCCCCATTTTGATATTGACAATCAATTGATGACGAAGTTTAACTAAACTCGCCCTATCAATATACCATATTGATAGAACCTCAACATGTCATATCAAAATAATCATATGCAGCAAGTCATTATATTCATCATTACATACATCATTTGAAATCATGAGTATTTTATGTATAATACTAATTTATCATGTATATTTTCAAAATCATCATTACATGTATGATTCCAAATCATCATACATAATTTTAAATCATCATTTTAGGCATAATATGCATGATTATCATCATACCTTCTTCCCCTTTGTCATCAAATAAAAGGAGAAGTGCAACTAGCAAGTTTTTATATATGCAAGCTAGTAAGATAGCAAGTTTTGAATATAAAAGCTAGTAAGTTTTTCACATATGAAAGTTAGCAAAATTATACATCTTTTGAGATATGCAAGATAGCCTATTTTTGCATCTTCTTGAAATATGCAAGCTAGCAAACTTTGCTTCTCTTTTGAGATGAGCAAGCTAGCAATTTTAGCAAGTTTTACATCATGCAAGCTAGCAAATTTTTCATCATTTTATAACATGCAAGCTAGCAAATTTCACATCATTTTAAAATATGCAAGTTAGCAAGTTTTCTTCTCTTTGAAATGTGCAAGCTAGCAAGTTTTCTCTTTCAAATGTGTAAGCTAGCATACTTTCTCCCCCTTTGTTATTGCCAAAAAGAAGGAAAGAATACAATATTGTAGTTCATTTCCCCTTACATTAATTATCAAATCATCACTTGAAATATATCAAGAAAAATTAACTTGGTGATGAGATATACAATTCACGAATACAAAAGAATTATACATAATAAAACTCAAGTCATAAAGCTTAAAAAATCAAGTGGTATATCATGGTTAATTTGGATAAATATCCTCTTTAGTATATAACAAAAGAATTGTATGAGAACTAATAATAAATAATCTTGATTCATACATAAGACTTCTCAAGTCATTAAGATCATGTTTCATAAAATAAATTCTCAAGTTAAGATTTCGAGAAATCAAGAAAAACCATGATTCATATGGATAATTCTCCTCTTTAGTAAATGGCAAAAAGAAACATGGGAGAATAGAATGGTAGAATATCTTGATTCATACATAATAAATCTCATGATTCATATAGAAAATCTCCTCATAAATAAAATGCAAGAATCATATTAGAATAAAAAGTAAGAGATTTTGATTTATAAAAAATCTCGAGTATCAAATATCGAGAAATCAAGATCATGATTAGGATAAAACTCATTCAAATTCAAATCATCAAAATCACTTTCAATAGATTCAAAATGACATAAGTAGATTTATCAATTTCTTATTAAAAAATCGATAAGATACAGATAGAGAAATTTTAAAATGCATTCCCTTTTTAGTTATTTCAAATTATGTGATTTATTTCATATAAGCATGCCTTTGTCTTTTATGCCAAATTAAAACATGCATCATCGTTTAAAACCGAAAGAGCAAGATTTATCATAAAAATCATCAAAATCAAAAGTGTAACACATAATTTCAAAACATAAGATTTTAAATCATCATTACTTCCAATCCTGATGCAAAATATAAAATTATCAAGCATGATACCAAAACTTTTAATATTTTCATTATATCATTACATCATTACATCATTAAATTATCAAGCATGATCTCATTCAACATAAAGCATCTTTAATTAAAATCATTTTGTTACCAATAGTTCTAATTCTAATGATCTTTCCTTCGTTGTTTTGGTTAGTAAGCTTTGTGAAGTATTTTGGATCTCCGGTCATAAGCTTTGAGCATCCACTATTAAGATATTAATTTTGTTCCTAGCGTTTGATTTTAGAGAAGTTTATAATGAGGGTGGGTTTGTTCTAGGTACCCATTTAGCTTTGGATCCCTTATTGTTTGATCTATCATTCTTAGCTTTTGGCATTAAGTCATTCATGGTTCCTTTAGGAACCCAAACCAACTTATGTGAGCCATACTTTTTTAATGGACATTTATATGCAAAATAACCACATCTACCACAAAAATTATGCTTAATCTTAAGGGTAACATACAATATGGGTCCTTTAATAAAAATAGTTGGCTTTTGTTGAGTGTCATTACTCACAAAGCCGATTCCTTCTTTTCTATGAACATGACTCTTATTGGGAAGAATCATATTTACAGATTTGCTACCAATTTTAAATTTATCTAATGTTTGTTGTAAAAATAAAATTTTCTTTTTAAGTGAGTCTAACTCTTCACACATAGTGCAAGGAGTTAAAATGCAATTATCATGCTCATTTTTAAAATTTTTAAATTCACTAGCAAGAGAAGGATGATCATTTTTTAACAACTTATATTTTTTACTAACTAGCTTACATTCATCAAATAAATAATGGAAAGTATTTAGTAATTCTTGTAAGGTAAAGACATTTTAGTTGAGTTATTTACCTCATTGTCGAGAGCTATCAAAACGAAGTTCGCCACTTCATCTTCATCGATTTACTCCTCATCTTCGGTTGCATTCATTTCGTCCAAGTCATATTGAGTGCTTTCTTCTACTTTGGCGGCTTCTTCTTTTTAAGTTCGTTTTTATTCTTTAATTCTTATTTTAAACCTAACTCAAGTACCACTCCATAACCCTCTGTTCGAGTACCTAGCACACAGGTTCCGACTTTACATAGGTTCAGTAAAGTGCCCCATCCTCCTGAGAGATATGTGAGATATATCAAAGAAGAGAATATTGAGGATATTGATCCTTAGACCTATGATGAGGCTATTACGAGTATAGACTCCAAAAAGTGGCAAGAGGCTATGAATTCTGAGATAGATTCTATGTACACCAATAAGGTTTGGAACCTAGTTGATACACCTGAGGTTATTGTACCCATTAGTTACAAATTGATCTTCAAGAAGAAGATCGGAGCAGATAGAAAGGTAGAGACCTATAAAACAAGGTTAGTGGCTAAGAAGTATCATTAAAGGCAAGGTGTTAACTATGACGAAACCTTCTCACCCGTAGCTATGCTAAAATCTATTCGAATTCTATTGGCTATGGCAGCATACTATAATTATGAGATATGATAGATGGACTTGATAACACATTCCTCAACGGCAACCTCGATGAGGAGGTGATATGATATAACCTGAGGGTTTTGTGTCCAAGGATAGTCCAGATAAGGTATGTAGGTTGCTTAGGTCCATTTATGGACTAAAGCAAGCTTCTCAAAGTTGGAACATAAGATTTGATGCGATAATCAGATCTTATGACTTTGTTAAGAATGAAGAAGAGACTTGTGTGTACATGAAGGTAAGTGAGAGCGCTATCACCTTCTTGGTGTTATATGTGGATGACGTTCTAATCATTGAAAATGATATAAGAATGCTCTCTATAGTAAAGGCTTGGCTATCTAGACACTTCGCCATGAATGACTTATGGGAAGCATCCTACATATTGGGGATTCAAATATATAGAGATAGATCCAAGAGGATGCTAGGCTGGTCCCAGTCCAGGAACAAAGATACCATTGTCAAAAATTTTAGCATAAAAAATTCCAATAGAGGTCTCATACCGATGAGACATAGGATACCGCTTTCTAAGAGTATGTCCATGAAGACTCTTGAAGAAATGATAGACATGGATAGGATACCCTATGCCTCGGCGATAGGGTTTATCATATATGCTATGCTATGTACTAGGCCTGATATAGTGCATGCTCTAAGTGTCACAAGCAGATATTAGGCGGATCCAAGCTTGGAACATTGGAAAGTAATAAAGTGTATCCCTAAGTACTTGAGAAGGACTAAGAATCTTTTACTGGTATATGGAGGAAGTAGCCTCAAGGTTGAGGGCTACACAGACTCAAGCTTCTAGTCTAATGTCGATGATAGCAAGTCTAATTCAGGATATGTGTTCAACTTGAATGGAGGAGTAGTATGCTGAAAGAGTTCCGAACAATATACTACTACTGACTCGATCATAGATGCAGAGTACATTGCTATGGCAAAGGCAGTAAAGGAGGGAGTCTGATGAAGAAGTTCATCATAGATCTAGGAGTCGTGTCGGGTAGCAATGAGTCGATTCCCTTATATTGCGACAACAATGGGGTGATTGTTCAAACAAAGAAAACCCAGGTCTCATTAGAAGTCAAAGCACATTCTGAAGAGATTCCACCTAATCAGATAGATATATGCTCAAGGAGATGTGGTAGTGAAAAGAGTTCTATCCAAAGATAACATCATGAATCTACAGATAAAGCCATTGTTTTATATTGTCTTTGAGCATCATAAGGGCCTGATGGGGATTAGACACATAGGTGATTGGCTTTAGGTCAAGTGGGAGATTGCTAGTCATAGGTGCCCTACAAGCCAATCACGTGAGTGATGGCACGTGTGACATGATATGCACTCTTTTTGCTTATTATTATTATAATAATTCCTCACTTTATATTTCTTATTGCATAAATATATTATGATATCTATTGATTTGTGCAATGGGAATCGAATTGTGATTAGATCATGACCGATTCACCTTTAAAAATAAACCCTAAATAATCTCAATCATAAGTTACTCGAGAGGGACAACGAGATAATCGGACAGACTAGTGTGATATATACCCGTCCATATGATGGAGGCGATTGGTCTCATAGCTGCTTGTGTGGGGACACTAGGGCTACAATGCAAGTGTTCATTAGAGAATGAGTTTACTGATTGATCCACTCACAGAATGTTAGATGGTTGATGATACCTCATTGTTAGACAGAAATTCTGTCATCCCGGTGGTATACCTGGTCCTTCGACTTGAGATACCAAGAATATCTTGTATGAGTATTCAACTCTTTGATACCGGACTTATAGGTTTGAAAGTTTTAGATATAGCACAATTGTTCATCGGAAGTGGGAGCTAAACTTATGAGGGCTATTGTGTATCAATAGAGGATCATTCGCTCTCGGTATCATAAGAGAAATATCCCATGTGTTCTTGCTCAAACAAATCTTTAGCCAAGGTCATTCGAATTGAGAGAGAAAGAGTTCTTAGGGAGACTTTGATTAGAGCAAGGGTCGAGGAGAAACTGTATAGGCCTGACAGTACGATGCCTAGTATAAATCTCTTGGATATTAGATAGATGAGGGATTATAAGTATATGGTAACTAAGGATAAATAGGTCCAAAAGATTAGATTCCCTTGTATTGTTTGGGGACTATGGCATTGTGGAGTATGTTCGTAGTCGATGAGTTGTATGAATTATTATGAAGATAATAATTCACTGAGTTAGAAGGAGTTCTGATAAATATAACTCATGGCTAGCTCGATATTGAGCCTAGAGGGTCATACATATATGGTAGGTGTTGCGACGAGTAGATGTTCATATATGAGATATCCACCGAAGTCTCTATCTTATTAGATATCCATTAAGCCCCTGAATTATTAGATCCCATAGATAAGATCCAATAAGAGCTAATAAGAGATTATTGTGTAGAGATTCACTAATCTAAGAGGCTTGGGTAATTGAAGATCCAATACCCAATAGGGCACGATCCATTATGATTAAATTGATAGGGGACCTATATAAATAGGAGGGAACCAAAGGGTCATAGGCTATGCTTTTTGGCTACCACCTCCTAGTCTCCTCTCCCCCTCTCCTCCTCAGCTAGTAGCACCTATTTTGGGTGTGTGGATAGTAAGAAGGGCTGGCCCCCTTCTTGATTGTGTGGTATACACAGCAAGGAGATTTGATTAGTGATTTGAGGAGTGTCTTTGCAACCCCTACTGTATGGATCACCGCTAGAGATAAGGGTTCTTGATATTCTTAATCCTCTCCTACAAATCTACAAGAATTAAGGGATAAAAGATCTCCTTAGGTAGTTATCTTATGCGTAGTTTTCGATTTCGCAGGTTTTTACACACCAATCTTTGTACAACGATAAGAAACCTTTTTTTCTATGGGAAGTATATGATTTTTGTTTCTATTCTTCCGCTATGCATGTGATGTCACCTCAGATTTCCCAACAGTAAGTATGAAATTAATCTCACAGATCGAAACTAAAGAACTTATAAGAGGATTACCTAAAATTGAATTTGTCAAAGATAAAATTTATGATGTGTGCCAATTAAGAAAATACATAAAGCATAGCTTCAAACCTAAAAATCAAGTGAGTGTTGAATCTCGGATTTTGATGATGAAGT
>NW_008994756.1:0-20917 GCF_000313855.2 Musa acuminata subsp. malaccensis
TAGGATACCCTTAGGCCTTAACAGAATTTCAAAGGAAGGGGCATTAGTAACTGCAGGGGCATTAGTCAGAATAAGGCTTCAAACTCTTGGAACCATTGCAACAAGCGAACAGACAAGTCGAAAAGCAGGCGCAAAGTGACTACTACAAACACATAGCAGCGTAAAGCTACTACTACAAAGCAAAGGCAAAGAGCTCGCTAACGCCGTTGCAGCTCACTAACGCCCGAGTTTAGTTACGCTAACGCCCTAAGCTTGTTGAGTTCTTTGACGTCGTGTCGTGCTAATGCTTGTTTTCAAATGATTCTAGTTTTAGTTGACTTTCTTCTTTTATTCTAGTGTGAATTGACTTTCTTCTTTCATTCTCTTAAGTTGGTTGACTTTATTTCTCTTCTATATGTGTGTTCAGGCTGACTCGGGGAAATAGGAAAATCCATGCCTATAAAAGCGAGAAGATCGCCTCTTTCCTTTTCCTACTGCTAAGTATCCTGCAGACTAAACAAGCTTAGGCGAAGGAAAGGAAGATAGCTATCCACAACATGAATGGAGCTATCCACTGAGAATCAAGTCAAAAGACAGAACAAGAGGAACTCATGGAGGCATAAGAGAGCGCAAGAACAAGAGGAACTCATAGAGGCATAAGAGAGCGCAAGAACAAGAATAACTCATATATATGGGTATCCCTATTTCCAAGAGGATTATTAGTGAGTAGAGCACCTATAAAGGCATAGATTAACCTAACCTGACTGCTTCTTTCTAAACTTACTTAATTGAACAGAGAAAATAAGAGAGCGTGTAACATATAGAGAATTGATTAACTAACTTATGACTTTAGTAACGGAAAGGAATGATTATTGCTTCCTGAAATCGTTCATATATTGATTGGATTAGTAGAGTAGAGTAAGCAATTACATAAGATGTTAGCAGTGTTTGTTTTGACGGGAGCTTATATATGTGTAACGCTCTCCTCTTTTGCACTCCATTCTTATCGCCCCTCCATAGATATGGTATGAAGCGTTGGAACCCATGCAATAAGTGAATAAAGGGAAGGGTTTATTGTTGCTCATCCAATTCCGTCTAGTACTCTTCACAAACTCTCCCAAACTCCAATGCTTGAGCAGTATCAAGTTAGTGTAATCACGGTAGCAAAGCAGTGAGTGTAATCACGGTAGCAAATCCAAGATCATCATATATAGAAGCCGAATCGAAGCAGTCTAAAACTCCTAACCTAAAAGATATACCTGAGCAGCACCTTTTTATTACCTCGACACTCATTTTATTGCTTGGCCTGGTCTGGGCTACCGCTCGACTTCTGTGCCAGCTAATGAGTCGTATTCTGTGATCCAGATCTTGGAAACTTAACTAGAGCAGAAGATCTTGGAGCTGACTTTCGCCTGTTAGCCGGGCACCTTAGCTTCAACCTACCTTTCTTTGTTTTCAACCTAAAACACTATTATGGGAATATTAAGACTACTATAGAATACAATCCACTATGTCTACCAATAAGACCTTAGCTCGGTTTAACTCAAGACAGGGAATGACATTGCTGCCTACAAGACCGAAACTCGGAATTCAAGATAAGGTACTGATCCTCTGATAAAGAATATAACTAGCAAGTCAGAACTCAAGTACAGCTTTGCTGGCTATCAGCCTACCCTTCCTCGCCTTAAGCCTACTTTTGCTCTCTCAAGGGATCCAAATATAATGAATGCCTTCTGTTCACTTAGTTTAATGATTCCGTTCACTGATAACTTCTATTAGAATTGCAGAATATAAGGACTAAGTCAATCGATATAGAAGTATGGAATCGAACCCGCTCGGTGGATCTGTATCGTTAGTTAAAGAGTAGAAGACATTCTCTTGTGTGCCAATGCAAGGATTCGGATCGATGTTTTAAGTCTGCTAAGTACTTGTTGGATTACTTGGGTTGAGTTGCATTCCAATAGATCCCCCAGAGGAGGGTCAATCTAATAGTTAGCAGCTGCACTCTATATGGCAGTAGTTGCATTCCCACACTAACCAGCTCAATTCCGAGTTTGGAGTGGGTGGCCCCTCTTTCTCTTATGAGTCCTATCAGTCCTTGCGATCAACAGTTCTATTCTTGTTAAGTGGTGATTTCAGCCTTCAAAGCGGTAGTTCGAGCCTAATAGCGGTAGGAACAAGTACAGTCCTTTGTCAGAGGAATCAGACCCAGGTTTCCGTTTTCTAGTAAGGAGCGGAAGAGCTCAATTAAGGATCCGGACCAGGTTAGATAAGTCAGTTTCAGGCTGAGGGAGATAGTGAAGTCAGTCTGACCTTGTGGGTAGCAATTCCCTGTTGGCAGTGATTCCAATCCGATATTGAGTAGTCAAATTCCCTATTAGGTAATAGATGGCGCTAGTGAAGTATGATTTCTTAGTGCAAGTCTCTTTGTGCGCTGATTCATTACCTGTTCCGAGTTGAGTTGTCCTGCACCGTTGTTATTATCATAATCATAGGTGTGTTGTCGAGCAAGGAAAGGTAGCTTTAAGTGCAGTAGTGACAGGATTAGGGTCGGCAGTACAGTAAAGGAATCAAAGAGATAGTAAGCTTGTTATACAGTAGTCAATTCCCAGTTCCTAGGTTTGTTATGAGAAACACCGTTTGCAGTCTGTTAGGTAGTGGGCTCATTTCCTATTTATGCGAAAGCGATTAAGCGCACAGGGAGAATAGCCTGTTTACCGGTAGTTCCAATCTATATTATGTAAGATAAAGGGCAGTGTTGCAGAACTAAACCCGTGAACTAAACACTCTCCGGCAGGATTATAAGCCATTCCCGCCCAAAACTACAGAATTCAGGGAGGGAGTGGCAGACCAATACAAGGTCAAGTCCAAAAGTCAGGATAGTCAGCCTAGTGGTGGGGTTAAAAGGAATGCCAGGAACAACACAGAGAATAAAGCTGGGCTGTATGAGAATTTCATAGCAGCTAACAGATCTTAACTAGCAACTGGGAATAGGAACACCGATAGCAGCCTTATTACTCGACTGGAGTTTAGGGACTGCCTCTACTGAATCTAAGGGGGTTAAATGCTCCACTTCGGTCTGTGAACTAGGCCGAGTAACACTCTTTTCGCTTCTAAGACTTTCTCCCTTAGTATAGGGAATCGAATTACTGCCTCCAAGGCGGAACTGGCGCCTAACAAGGCTCTCAATCCATGCTAACAACCGATCTGGGAACTTAATAATAATATTAGAGATGAAGAGTTGAGTTCAATAGCACAAGGGGATCCACCAAGCAAGTAATAGACCGTAGTAGGGAATGGTACCTGTGAGGGCTAAGGGCCATAGACGCACAGGAATGCCCTTGGCAATGAAGAGTTCCCCTAAGTAGTATGGGAATGACTCCTAGATTTTAGTCCTAGCTGGAATCCCATCCCAGTTTGAATGGAACTCATTGGCATAGGAATGACTGAGGAAAGTAGGAATGCCCGGGCAAGGTAAAAGAATCAAGCTCATAAGTAAGAACCTAAGTAGAAGAACCAACACCGATAAGAAGCAAAAACAACGTCACTAGGGCTTCCGGTCTCAAACCTTGCTTTGATTTATTGTTGCCTCTATCTACTTGCTCTAAGTCTCCAGATCTATGCTTTCTTTCCCTTAGATACGAACCCAGGTCTAGTTTGGTTGTTGTTATTACTCCGTGCTTGCTGTCTTCGGCGGTAGTGAGTTGGGCTCTACAGTACCTTAACCTTAGCCTATATCGCTTGCACCTAAAGCAGTCTTGTTCATTTCATTACGAAATTGCTTATTACATTATTTGATATGATTATATATTACATTATTTGATATGATTATATAATATTGATTATTCTTTTCACGTATGTAGTATTGATTGGTATTTGAGAGTATTTTATTAGCGGAACTAGACTCAACAGAAGCAAGTTCTATTTCCGTTTTTGTATAAAAGAAGATATTTTCTATTCTCATTGAACAGAGGAGCTATGGTGCCAGTGTGAAGTAAACATCATTATCATATATTAACTAAATTATGATTAGTCAACCGCATTCTTCTTAGTATCGGTTAAACTCACGCTATTGACTTTGATTCCTCTTATTGGCAATATCGGACTTACCCGCTTGCAACCGGACTACTAGAACGCAGGAGCTAAACTCGAAAGATACACCCATTAGATTGAAAACACCGGTAGCAGGCCTTACTTTTGGTTATAACTCTACCCTTTTGCTCTGTGGCTCAATACTTAAGACTTAGGGTGGAAAGTCAGCCTAGTTGCCGGGAGAGTAGGGCTGGCAGTGTGCATTTCGCCTTAAGGGAAGCCTTAGAAGCACTAGCCGCAGGCCTATGGTTAGGTAGCTGAACTCTTCTTGGTAGTAGTGAAAGCCTTATTAGTATTAGTGGATTTCCCTGTTAGTAGTACAGGTCTTGTTAGCCAGGTTTTCTATCCTTATGTGCCCGAGCTCAATTACTGTTAGCAAAGGAAGAAGATCTAGATGTTAAATAAGTCAGATTTAGATGCCAGCAAGAGAAACCTCTTTGTAAAAGAGACACCATAGAGAGTAAGGGACAATTCATCCAGTGGAAGGAAGCGCAGGAAAGCCAGATCTTACGCTCTTAGGAGAGGAGAGCAAGTTGACAAGGTAAAATACAGCAAAATAGTCAATAGCGAATCCACTTAAAGAAAACCAGCCTTCGCTCTATCCTTATTTTGGACTTATAATCCATTATATTACTTAAAGAACAAACCCGCCTTTGCTCTATCCTTATTTGACTTATAATCCATTATATATTATTCAATTAGTGGATTCAAAAGGGATAATTCCATCAAAAAGGTGTAGTTTCCATGAATCATATGCCTGTTCTTGGCACGTCTCCCAACAAGCAAGGGACAAGATCTTTTCGAAAAAAGAGGTCAAGAGATTTCCCCCGAATCAAATAACGATAATGCGAAGGGGGCGATGAATCCAGATTGTCAATTGAGTTACCTACTTCTGCTACTTTTTGGTTATTAGGTTTATGGATCGATGTAGGGCGATTCACTACAACTTCCAACTGTTGTCGGAGTTTGTGTCTTTACCTATACCGAGACCTTCTGATAGCATGTGACTGATCCAAAAGATTAGACCTACCTTATCAAGTATTGCGTTCATTTGATATTTCGGATCGAAGATTGTCATTCTGCAAGTGCGAGAAAGGGGAACTCGCTAACGTATTAAAAGCGCTAACTTTGTTTGTAAGTGGTAAAGAGCGGAAACCAGAGAATCATAAGTTGTAGTGCTGTAGCTCACTGAAAGAAACTACGGAAGGGATCCAATCTTGCTCGGACTTGGGCTGCCTCCTTACCATTAAGAGTTGCTGTATATTCACTGAGGCTCCATTGTCCACCAAGACTCTAGACACCGGCTTTCCATCGATGTGAGCTCTTCCGTATATATGCCACAAATGTGCTTGGTCATTTCTTTCTGTTCTGGTAGCTTATCAAAAGTGACTCGACTGGTTGAGGTCTCTTGAAGAGACTCCGTCTGACCGGTCGAACTTGCTCCCATTACGGATATTATCCTTTAGCATGAGAGCCTTGGATCGTAATCAGGGTTGTGTCAGTAATCAAAACCTTAGCGGAGTCCTTGCTCACCTCTGATCTGTCTGTTGGCTCCATACCTGATTAAACCTCTGCAATCTACTGAAACTATAGGTTTGATTCAACATCCTCATCCAGCAGAAATGCAGAACTACAGGGCGTGTTGACTGGCGGTTTTGTTCTTTGATGCTGTAGTTAGCTGTTTGATGCGGAGAAAACGAGAGTTGTAACGCTGTGGACATACGATAGCTATGTTTACTGAAATAAGTATTCATTTTCATACATACATAAGTCAATCGTGGAGGAGAACCAAAGAGACTCCCATAGGATTGCTTCTGCTGCTGATAAGAGGACCGGTGCTTTAGGTTATTGAAACTAAGGCCACTGACTTAAAGAATTTGATGGAACCTATTAGATCTGTGAACGGGACGATTTATGGGCCCTGCACTTGAAAACTAACCACTGATGCTATAACTAGTACTGTTGTTGTTAGCCACACTGTGACAGTTGCTGTGAGAGTTGCGTGGCAGGGAGCACACTTGAAAGGAGATATACACTGGCGGTATTCGAGATCAAGGCGACTAACTCGAGAGGCACTGGCGTTACTTCTTAGGCTGGAGAATGGCATTTGGATATTAAGTCATCCGGAACCTACCTATCAGTACCAGTCGGTCAGGGGTTCCTTGTTTTGTAACGAGTAGTACCCTAGATCCCAAAGGCTATACCAAGCAGAAGAGGAAGGAAGAGGCCAACAAGATCCAAGCTTTTGCAGTAGCCGCCCAGTTTCTTTTACGGACATTAGCTGGGCCCCCAACATATTCCAGCTCTTGTCTTTTAAATAATATAAATAGATAAACCGGGACTCCTGTAAGTGAAATATCAAACTAGTCAAAGAGAGCCGTGGTACCAATCTATTTGGAGAATATATAGGAAAAAGAAATCTTGTATAAAGAGAATATATGATGGACAAAGAGAGTAGAAATATGGGATATGAGATTGGAGTTCTATATAAACAATGGAAAGGACTATGGTGTGTTAGGCCCGCTAACTATCATTGGCCCCTAAATACCGATGTTAGGATCTATACTTGTTTGAGTGGAATCTAGGCCACTCTATTGATTTATGGCGCCCTACTAGAAAGACATCTTATGGTCATCCCCAAAAGACGACTATCTCATAAGCGTTGGCCGGTAGACATACCCTACTTGAATATCTTAGTTACCTGTCAATATGGGCAAGTTCTTACTGTTCCAGACACCTTACTAATTACTAGAGTCAAGGTTTTCAAACCCTATCATAAAAAAGAGATGTTCTCCTTTAGAAATCCCACATAGCCGAGCCATAAACTAGTTCACTGAATGCGCTAGGCTTTCAGCGCCTTGAAATACAAATATACAGGGAATCGACTCAATCCCTATACCAATGGTTTGGAATAACACTTGGTTTGGAATAACACTTGGATTTTGGATCTCGCTTATTACTCATACGAATTATCGCGCCATCTAGTGTTTTCTTTCCTCCCAACTATTTCTATTGTGGTGATGGAAGGTGTGCTTGGATGAATTAATAAAGGTTGATAAAGGAATTGCAGGATTATATCGTAAGAGTCAGACTTTGAGAAAGCATTGAAAACCTTTTGATTGGAGTCTACCACTCTCTATCACAAGCCTCTAAGCTGCCCGCCCTTGATTCAGTTGCCTGCAATAATAAGGAAGATCTGGACAATAGACTTTTTGCCACCGGCGTGAAGGAATGCACATAGGGAAGGAAGTTGTAAGGCAAGAAATGACCTTCCCAACGCATCTTGTCTGGAGTTTAGAGAAACTAGACCACGTCCCGAAAGAGAGGAAGACAGAAGGCATTCTAAAGCTGCTATCGATGCTAAATCATTAGGTTTGTTTGGTTGGGGGATAAATAGTATCATTCCGTATGGGCCCCGCCCCTTGATCAGTTTATGGGTAAGAAGCCAATTGTTCACTTTTCTTATTAGCCCCGGAGACTTGGAATTCTCTTTCGGGCAAGAAGCTTGAACAGGCCTAGAAGGGCAAGCGTTGAACATATAGATTTCCCATCAGCAACAGTAAAGTAAGGATTCGTAGCACACCGTGAAAAGCCTTTATATGAGTATTTCACTGCCATCTATCTTTCTTGGAACTCTTCCTTAAAGAAATAGGTGGATTGAAGATGAATGCACACCCCCACGGGACCTTCTTTGCTCTTTAGAATAGTTATACCACTAAGCCTTTCCACTTACCCCGGCCCGTAGTCTTAAAACCTCGTGCTACACACCTACTATGGCTATTGCTCTCGAGTGCTAGCTCTCTATTCTTAAGTAAGGACCAGGACAGCTCCTTATTCCAAATGGGCAGTCTGAGGGAAAGGGAAGGTTCAAAGGACAAAAAACTCTTCTGAGGGAAAGGAAAGGTGCAAAGCTAAGGACAAACAAAAAGAGCCTATTCTCAGGGAAAGGTGCTAATGCTAAAAAGAGCCTATTCTCAGGGAAAGGAGAAAATCATACCGCTGGGAATCAAATACACTTTCTTCCACTTCTGTAGCTGGTAGTTATAGAATCCCTTGCTACCAATGTGTGGGAATCCGGGTTGAAGTGGTTTGATATAAGTCTTCAGGAAGTCACTTATCAGCTCCGGTGTTTTTTGAAGAAGTAGCAAATTCATAATAGAAGGTCCCCATTAAGAATGAATAATCTCAGGTCTTCTTGCCCATTAAGCGCTCTACCATGAGCTCCCGCAGAGACGAAGTTAAGGTGAGAGGGAGCTGAGCTATACTGATGTTTTGGAGGGAAGGAATATGACTTATTAACCGATAACTGAAGTGCCCGAACTGAGACTCACTTTCCCGATGGAAGCAAAGGGTCGAAACCATTGAGTGAGACTAGTGGGAGAGTAGAGGTCTGTCTCTTGGGGTACGAGTATTGTCTAGGTTTGGTTATTGTGTTGCGCGTGTCTAAGTAAACAAGTATAGAGTTTAGAGTGAGGAAGCATCGGTGATATGAAAGAAATGAGTTAGCAAGGAGTCGGGAGTGAGGAAGCATCGGTGATATGAAAGAAATGAGTTAGCAATAGTTGGGTAATAGCTGGAAGCAGTTTTAGAGCTTATAGGTGCAGCTCCCGACGATTACGAAGAAAGCACTCTCAATCAGGGCTCAGGTTCTCTGTTTAGGGAGTTTGTTGAGTTCGAGCTCAGGTCTGTCTCTTTGTTGGGAGTGAGAGTGAAAGCATCAGCTGGAGAAAATGCAGTTCTAAAGTAATAAAGAGTGGAATCCTATAAGGAAGCAGTGCCATTGAAGTCTACACTACAACATCAGATGCTTTACTAAAGGAAGCAGCAAGGCATTGTATAGAATATGGAGCTGGATCTTAAACCGAAGAAGAGAATGCCCAAGAAGAGGTGAAGTTGTCAAAAGTCAGAGGGCGTTAGCAATTAACGTTCTTGTTTTTCATCCTTAGTTTCATCTGTGAAATCTACTAGATCAGATGCTATTACAGGCTTTGATGCCCTATAGCCCTAAGTGAATGAGTTCTTGTGCGAGTGAAATCATCAGCCGAAGAGTGAAAGTAGACCAGAGAAGCTAGATCGGGATCGGGATCTTCAGTGGAATTCTTTGACCCTTATTTATATTAGAATTGATGTCATATTATTATTTATGTTATAGCCACCAACTCTATATACTGCGCCCCTGATTTAGAGTACAAGGCGGGCACTCCTATTTCTCGTCTACTAACCTATTTCAATGACTCTTATGGGACTATAAAGTAGGAAGAGCGCAAAGAAGAGGACCTGTTTCATTGTAGACAGAATGCTTAGCCCACGGTGAAGATACTGTTTCAAAAGTGATCAATTAAGTCAGCGAGGAGAGCCCATATAGAATAACTAAGTAATCAAGAAGAGCAAGAGCCGAGAGAAGATGTTTTAGAAAGCTGGGGCACTCTTCAATGATTACTGGCGCGGGTAAGGAATAAAGGGAATCAAGATCATAAGCAAGCAGTAGCTTTACTCTTTTATATAACAGGTGTGGTGATGGAAATACATCATTCAATTCAGAACTTCAAGGTGGAGGTCGGGAATAGGTCATCAATCAAAGTAGTCTAAATTCATGGCAGTTTCTTACTTATTTGTGGAATTCTGAGGTTTCCATTGCAAACAATAATATTGACTGTGCAATATCAAGGTAAGGGTGGGTTAATTCCTTCTGTAGCGGTAAGGGTAAGTAGGTCTGAGTATTGAGGAGACTGAACAGAATAAGGGTATTTCGCTGAGAGAGAGAGGTGCTCTTTGCTTTACCTTGAGCCCTGCCCTTTCCTCAATGGGATAAAGTGTGTGGTCCAAGAACGAGGCATCGGAATAACATAGTGCAGAATTGTCCATCTATTAATAGAATAATCCATTCTATGGTTCTATTCCACATAACCAAGAGAGGATTGGGTTACTCGAAGTGAAAAGGATCATTCCAGAATCTAAGGTCGATTTGCTTTATAAGAGAAAGAGAGAAATTGACTTCTCTTAATAGGTTTAACGGGATTCAGCCAATTGTCTCGATCATGGAATATCATTGAGAAATAGGAATCCGGGGTGTTATCAAAGACGAGATGATATTATATGATAGTATAGAAGAAGTCAATCATCCACTTTTATATCTTTGAAGTCGTAAATCATCTACTTTGGTATCCTTTTGAACTGTTCCTCCATTGATCAAGAATATAGGTCTTAGGGAAGAGTATAATAATCATCCAATAAGAAGGGTTTCAATATACTTATGATTTTCACACCTATTGATTCTAACTACTGATTGCAGAGTGGATCATTCGGACCTTAAAATTCATATATGTGGATCTCGGACCTATAAATAGGGATATTCCTGAGACTCACCTATAAATAGGGAGATTATTGAGACTCACCTATAAATAGGGAGATTCCTGAGACTCACAAAGAAAAGGGGAAGTGACTTGTACAAAAAGAAACGAAGTGACTTTGACTTGTTTGTCCATAGCCTAAAGCAAGACCAATCAATCAAATAGAGATTAGTAACCGATTGAACACTACATGAAAGGAGTTCCTCTGTTCAGAAACTTTATGATGTGCAAAATGCTCCTGGGCTCTCATTGGACCATTAGTATCTATAGAAGTAAGGATGTATCCATATAAGTAAGGATCCCGATTCAAGGTTCTCTCGGCTAAATATATATGCGCTCTCTCGGTAAGGATCCCGATTCAAGGATCTCTCGGTGAAATGGGTATATGCGCTCTGCTCTCTCGGCGAAATTGGGATATATGCGCTCTCTCGTTTCGATAAATGGATGGATTTTCGTTCAAGAATGACATATTATGGGAACTTTCCATATCCGGTTCATCCTTCGGAACCATATCACATCCCGGATCTTATGAAATAGGATGAATATGACGGAAGGTATTTAGGAAATACGTAATTATCAATAATATATATATATATAGTTTCTTTCTGGATTTCTTTTCCGATCGCCAGGAAGGTACAAAAGAAGGAAGGATCATGTTTTTTCTTAGAAATGAGATGATCTCTAGTAGACCTATCAATAGGATTCGAACCCACCACCATCTGTCAGAGAAATTGATCTTGTGTAGGATTCCCAATAAAGCACATTCTTCTAATTCTGCCGGAAGCTGATTATCATTCATCTGCTTCTCATGATCTGTGAATAGCCGTGACATTGAGGAAGATCCCCAAATCAAGGCATTTCGGCAATCGATCTTATTCTATCTCTCTTCGTTCCGTTTGCGGAAAGGAAGGATCCCATAGAATCGATCCTTCTTGTTTGTTGCTGAATCTCTGGTTGATCGATCAATGTAGGAGATATTTCATCAAATAGAGATAGATCCATATTCTAAAGGAAGAAGATCTATGGTCAGAAGATCCTTTCTATTGGCTATCATCCCTTACTTTAACTAAAATAGATATGGTGGGGATTCATATAGCATAATTGACAATACAAATTCCCCTTACCTTGCTCAAAAACCGATCCTTGTTTACCAACCACACATTGTCTAACCTAATCCAATTCTCTCTCGATAAACCTTCCTCAAAAAATCCTATTCTCGTGCCACCCAACTAACGAAGAGATCTTGGCGGAATTGCCACATATGAAATCTAGCTAAATTGGGCAATGATATACCCTACTTGTTTCTCGATAAGAGATAGATAGGAAACATGCTCAATATATCATTTGATTGAATAGTTGTCTCAGCTCCTTGTTGTTTGAAGAAACCCTCCCCTGAAATTGGTCTTTTTAACGAAAAGCAGACATGAGATAACAAATCCAGTCTGACCCCATAATTCTAATAGCTGTCCCGAATTCCAGTTGATTATGTTTAGATTCTTCCTCGGAGATACACGATCAAACAATTCCCAATCATGGGCCTTGTGGATCAGTAGTAATATAGGATACAAAAAACAAACTCTATAGATATTCGCTATCAGAGATATTCGCTATCTGTCTCTTTGCTTGAGATCGAAATTCCAGCTATGGTTTCATTATCTATCTTACAACCAACAAAAATGCCTTCCCTTTTATCTATCTTACAACCAACTAGAATCCCTTCCCTTTTGAGAATCCGGTTCCTCCACCACCGCGAACACAGGTTAGATGAGGGGCATGAGACACTTTTGCTTTATTTGGAGAACTCAAGTACTCTCTAGCGGATCCATGAAACAACTCTAAGAAGGCCCCTAAAGTACTAGTATAGCGGATCCAAGAAACAACTCTAACTCTGAAGTGAAGGAAGGATTATTCCCTGAAGTGCTCTGCTCTCTTGCAGATCCATGAAACAACACTAAGAAGGATTATTCCCTGAAGTGCTCTGCTCTCTTGCAGATCCATGAAGAACTCTCTTTGGAAGATAGAGGAGCGAAAGAATCAACCTATTTCATAAAGGAAGACAAAGAAGATGAATCCAATGTCTCATTTCTGGGTCCAATGTCAATTCCATAGTATAGGAAGAAGCCCCATAAAATGGAGATTATGTCTTTCGCCCATATAGTTTATTGTTCATATTGTTATATTCGACCATATAGTCTATTGTTCATATTGTTCTCTAAAGACCGCTACTACAAGCAAGCAGTACTACACGCTTTTCTCGTGAAATCTCGATTGCTTGTTTCACCCTGCAAATCACGTTGGGATACTCCAAATTCTGGGGTCGTTTCATAAAGGGTGCTCTTGATGGAAAAAGTGAGTGAAAGATCCTACTTCATTTCATTTTATACAGTAATCTAAGAATTAGTGAAGTTCGAATTATCCATTGATATCTCTCTCTCTCAATTCGCCTTTAGATCTCAATGGCTCGACTTGGAAAGAAGCCTTCTTGCCAATAACCTTAACCTTTCTTTTTGACTGCTAAAGTGTATTCTCCTGGTGCAACTGAAACAAGAACATCGGATTCTTTTCTTTAAGTCCTAGAGCAGAGCTACGGAAACGAGTTGTACTGAATACGAGTGGAGTTGAGTTCGATCAAAAGAACAACTAGTAGAAGATATAGATACGGACAGGTAGAATATGACTCCCTTATAAACACTATGGAGTTTAGTCTTTCATTGATGCTAGTTAGCGAGGCGTCTAGTAGTTGCTTGGCGCTTGCCGTCTTGTCTAGTAGTAGCTTGGTCATTAGTTGTGTCTTGTTTGTCGTCTTGTCTACTTGTCTGCTTGCCTGGATTTAGCGGATCTTTCCAAAAGTAATGAATGCAAATCAAAACCATCTTATGGAGAAGCTTCACGACCGGTAGGTCTTCTTAAGAGACATTTGGCGATAAGCTTGTGCCTGTCTGTTTGTTTGGAGAGATCATCAGAAAAAGGTATGTCGTCCCCGATACATAAAAAACGAAGCCAGAGCCACTCCCGTATAAGGAGCGAGGTATTGTAATGTAGCTAGTGAATCCGCCGTTTCGTTTCGGCTACCACAATAGAAAGTATATTCCATTGCGCCCATATTTCCCGTAAAGTAGTAACTACCTGAGCCACAGAGGATGCTTTTTTACCAATTGACTACATAAACTCATATGACCTTTTTGTGACCTTTATGATTGATAAGAGTATATGTGGCTACGGCTGTTTTACCGGTCTGTCTGTCCCCAATAATGAATTCTCGCAAACCACGTCCTATAGTTATCATCGAATCAATAGGAATAAGCCCTGTTCCTTTTGAAGAGGCTCATATACTAATAATAAGTGTATAAATCAGCATACCTGGGGCAGGGTAGATTCCATTCACCGAGATTATAAGAAGCTTCAATTGCATCTATACCATCAATAGGTTTTCTCCAGAGCATGTGGAACACGACCCCCAAAACCCTCACTCACTGTCATTGGTATTTGATCGTCTTCTTGCTTTTCATGACTTTCCCCATTAGATCATCATCACCTACCTTAGAATCAAACTGTTCCGTTCTAAGGGATCCGCCAACATTATTGGATTCCAAATTCTGAGCAATGCCTATTGTACACACTCTCTTCAAACTAAACTAATGAACCTGTCATTACAGAATCAAGACCTTGACTTGCTCATAACTCTCGGATACGGGAATTGCTCATATCTAAGGCAGCAACTCAACTTGGAATCCATTGGTACTGGCTCGGTTGCCTTTGTAGTAGTGTTTTGTCGGCTTGTGGGACTTGAAACTGGATATTTCACTCGAGCGGAACCTCTCTAACCCGCCTATCTATATCTAATAGGAATGCACCTACACTTAAGAACTCCCTTACGCGCACTGAGTCTTGTTCCGAACCCCAACTACTGAATTTATATATCTCGCCTCGAGGTTAACTCGCTAACTTGAAGAACCGAACGAAACTGAACTTCCCGCATCTGATCTGTATCCTTATTCTGATCCAGCATTAAGGTGTGCTGTGAGATTGAACCGGTTATCTACCTCTGGCTTTTTCCCTAAAGCTTTCAAACGAAAAGGTTATTTCCCATGGGTTGATACCTTACTTTAGCCTTAAGCACTTACTCCGGTGGGCTTCGATTCGAGAGTGGAGTCAAACAGGAAAACTGTCATTTCATCTATCGCAGAAGCAGAACATGGAATTGATCTTGCAGCTGACCTCTTTGCTCCTTACTCCCTAATAGAATCAAGTAAATACACTAATTCCTTTGCTTTTGAATAAACGTAGCCAAGAACCTATCTTGTATATTTTGACATAGTCTCTCTCTCTCGTTGCAAACACGGATTCCACTCCGAACACTAAGCGCTTCCTTGCCTGTGAGATATGATGATTTTGCCCCTGAAACAATACCACCAGCTACTGCGGGACAATAAGTGTCATTTCCCGCCCTTAAGAAGAGAGTATCTGTGAGTGCTAGTTGAGTATAGTAGTAAGCGTTCTCCTATAATAAGAGAAGATCGAATTGATTTAGTAGTAGCGGCGTGAACATGGCTAGTTGCTAGTATAGTTGTAGCTTGGTCGGCTCCCGAAAACAGGAACAGCGGATTCTTAGGTCTACTCTCCTTCTGATGCTTCATCTACGGATCTCGTATACTTAACTGGCACTGAAAGAGACTAAGTGGAGTTACCAACAAGAGGTCGACCACTCCAAGGCAAGGATCAAGGGGAATATCCATTTGGCCACCGCATCAGACATCATGAGAACATGTTATTACTGTAACAATATTAATATGTAGGCTTAGTGTACTGTTGAGTGAATTAGCAAGGCAGGTACAGCAGTACGAAGATTGGATTTGCAAACTCTAGAAGGGAGACTATATACTATAAGTTCTATCTTCCGGCCGTCAAAAGTCTATTTATGCCTAAGATATATGGGAAGACTGTGTTGGCTAGCAATAATGATATTCGTGATGTTTCTGGTTCATTGCTAAGTTTGAAGGAGAAGTTGCATCTCGCTTCTTTCTCTTTGTAATGAATTGGGGGCTGCAAAATCTCCTGTAATTTGATTCCTTTTCTGAATTGAGGTTCTGTGTTCATCGTTGAATTCGCCTGTGCAGTAGCTTTATAAGTATAGTACTTTAGTACAGTGCAGGATTATATGCGTAGCAATACAATTTCAAGTAGAAACCTAGGTAAGGAACAGCTTGATCTACGGAAGTGCACCTCTCTTCAGCTTATGGATCTCCACTTAACCTTGTGCTCTCCTTCCTGGTAGGAGAGTCTGACCTCAAACAACAGAGAGCAACCCATGCGCCTCCTTTCTCTTCTGAAAATAAGGAATTAGCCCTATTGAGCGCAGAAGCATCAGATCTTAGAACTCCGTAAGCATCAAGGAAAACTGTAATGGATTATCAAACACCTGGCATAGAAATCAATAAATACCCCGACCCCTAAAACGTGACTTATTCTTAACTACATACTTGACTTACGCTACACGGTTTTCAGAATAGAAGGTAGGCCACCAACCCCTGGAAAGTGATAAGTTTGCCCCGTTACTTGCTCTTTTCTGAATGGAATTTAGGCAGCTGAACCCTACCCAAAAGTACTTGACCCCCATGATCCTTATTTTGATCCTTCCACTTATGAAGCTGAAGAGGTAAGCGTTAGTGAGTTTGAGTCTTGCATAGAAATATTGGTAATTAGATAGGGAATTGGCTTTCCCGAGTATACGAGTTCTGTTCGCCTAGCGCGCTAACGGAGTTTACAGCACCCAATAGATACGACAACACAAGCCCTTGTATGTTCTCTAAACTTTAATAACTCAGTAGAAACCTACCCTATTAGATGTTTTCGGCAGCCAAAGGGGCACCTACTCAGACAAAGCGAGTGAACGATTGGATGGTCCGGGAGAGAAGATAGAAATCCATTCTTTTATTAAAGAAAGACAATAGGTAGTTGCTGTTGATGAATCCACCCTTGGAAGTCTCCTGGATTACACTGGTAGTTCCATCCCGGTCTCCTTTGGCAAGAGTGTCCTTTATTATGTCTGCCTTTATTGGCAAGAGTGTCCTTTATTATGTCTGCCTTTATTAGTAGGAGAGGTAGTTAGATAGGTCGGCTCGCAAGAAGGGGTGGGGCGTCGTCTAAGTTTGTCATAACAAAAAGACACAGGGGAGTTACGATCTTGCAATTATTCCTGAGGATGTGGGGAGCCATTAGCTATGCAATGGTTAGGAGGCAGATTGGATCAAAGCAATTCAGAACTTCTGCAGATTGGATCAAAGCAATTCAGAACTTCTGGTATGGGCCTGCGAGCATCTAGTTAAAGAGGACCTGGCTGATAGCCCGTCTAAGGGATTTCCCCTTCTCGTCGAACGTTGGTAGTGCTACAAAAGACAAGACGAGAGGAGCCGGCAAACATCTTGTATGACGGGTTCCTGCTTGGATTTTCGGAGGCACTTTGGGACCTTGAACGAGACCGACTCACACATCTTCATGGCTAGATCGATTTACCATATGAGTTGTTAGGATTCTTTATTCGAGCGTCGCTAATACGCCTAGTCGCATATCCTAAAGAAAAAACGATTGGAGAGCCTACTGTTCTCACTGGCACCATTGGGCGGGGTATTATGAATGAGAAACTTTTCTTCCTTCCATTCTATGAATCACCTGTATCAACAAGGCTTCATAAAGAAACGGAATACTCAGCACTCACTCATCTATCTGATGACGATATCCTTATTATTGGTATGAGGGGAGACTTGCAAATCTTCGAGTGTTACCCAGCCTCTTTCCTTAGACCTAGCTACGTGTTACCCAGCCTCTTTCCTTAGACCTAGCTACCAAGAAGGGAAAGCGAACCACAGAGAAAGTCAAGCCGGATCTTAAGGATCTTACATTGCCGGGAAAGAGCCACTTTGAGTAGTTTGGCAACTTGACCAATCAAAGGAGCAAACCGTTTTCCATTCTTTTCTTACGCCTTAATTGTTGGGTTTCGTAGTTTCCGTAGAACTTATTAAACTCAATATATACAAAGTCGTTTTGATCAAGCTCAGCTTTGAACAGAAACAGAAGGGAAGGAACTATATGGGATTTGTTGGGCGTAGAGACCCTCTTGCTTGCTAATTATCTATTCTATGATGTCATTTCTTGGATCAGTAAGAATATAGTTAAGAGATGTTCGATTTGTATCAGTAAGAAATAGGTTAAGAGATGTTCGATCTCGCTTCTATGCTGTGACACCTTATAGCTGCTAATTGAATTGGAACCTATGCTACCTACGGGCACACCAAACTAAGGGCTCAAGGGTAAACCAAAGATCAGTACTATAAGGTAACGGCACCACAAGGTGCGGATGAAGATCGATATGGTTCACCAACTTACTCCTGATCGGATTCTAGAGATTACCTTTCCATAGACCTTACTTATTGTTGGAAAAAGACCTCATTCCATCCATTAAGTAGACAATAAAACAATCTTTCCCATTGAGACCCTGACTGATAAGGAATCTCCCCTTTCTGGTTCAAGAGGTTACTTACCTGTTGGAAAGGTCTAGTCGGATCTACTTAAGCTTTCGAATTGCTCCTCTAGTAGGAGAGAGTCATAGGTGTAAGGTTCGGCACTTATAGTAGTAGTGAGTCAGCTTATAGTAGTGAGTCAGCTTATAGGTTCCTATTCATATCATCATATGCTCGGTACATTCCATTCAACAAACAAGAGTCCGGGTAAACAGTACAGGTTCGGGGAAGTTCTGTGTTTGAGGGAAAGGAATTGTTATGACTAGTTAGAATATATCTATGTTGTTGGTGTCGCGGCAGGGCCGCTCATGTTTTAGGCTGAAACACTACCTTTAGAAGTAGGGCCCGACACTAAACTAGGAATTTGATTAGTCAGAATATACCTCGGTAGCACAAAAGAGAAACTAGTAAGCAAAGAGCACGCCTACTACTGATAGGACTTTCACTGGGGAGACAGGGAATCACTCCTTCTTGCCCAACCCCCGAACTCCTTCTTGCCACCCGCAGCCTCCCTCTTTAAAGGATCTAGTAGTTGCATTCATTCAATTATTAGTAATTCATTCCATTATTTGTATAGTTGCATTCATTCTATTCAGCCTATTATGATTTGATTACTTGACTCTCACCTTACTGTAGTTGCTCAAGCAGTTTCAAGCAGGGTGTCAACATCCATTATTCTAGGAAAACAAGCAAGAAGGTAAGAGCGAGGTCGACAAGAGAAGAAGTCGTTTCCAAATCAGTAGTAGGAACAACTTAATTAGTAGGAACAGGCGAGGAAGCAAGCCATAGAGCATAACTCTTTAGTGGGAACAGGCGAGGAAGCAAGCCGACAAAAGGTGGATTTGCTATTAGCAGAGAAAGACCCTATGACTGGAAACCTACATTCCAGTTATCCCGCATCGAGCACTCACACTAGACTTTCTTAACTAATTGATGGTTCAGCTACCTACTTCTTTGGTTACCCCTGTATTATAACCACTTGCTTCAGAAGGAATTTCCCCTGGAAGAAGGAATTGACGGAGAGGTTTCTTGATCAGAAGCGGGAAGTTACGGCTTTTCAGCGGGAAGTAGAGAAAGTAGAGCAAGCAAGAGTCGAGATCGGGTAAAAGAATCTTCTAAAGAAGAAAAGCAAGAGTCGAGATCGGGTAAAAGAATCTTCTAAAGAAGAAAAGCTGGGTTCAGGGCTGTTGCTAGACATTACAGGACAGGCCAGGTTCTATCTCGGACAGGCCAGGTTCTCTCTAGTCTAGGTGCCATCCAGGCAAAGCAACGTAGTAAGTGTTTTACTCAGGAATCCCCAGTAAGCAAGTTGGTGAGCTATAGGGCGAGTAGAGTAAATGAACTACCTGGTATCGAACTAAAGAATGGAATTGCAAAGGCGGTAAAGAGAGATCCTATAAATAATTAGCTGTGCCAGGAAAGCTGTCCGCAGTTATAGTTTCATCCCTTGTTTCATCCGTGTTTGGTGTTTGCTACTTAAGTCTTGAATTGAGTTCGGCCTCTACTGCATTTGCTTACAGTAGAGAGAGCATGTGCGTCTAGTAGTTGCTTCTATGATCTTTGCGCCTAAGCTTTATTTCGAGCTGACTTTCCAAAGTATAGTATTGGATTCACCCTAGCAGAAAGGGATGTTTACTATTACAAATATTCCGCATTTAGGCAATAAGTTATAAGAATTGACAAAGTGAAGATATTTCTAGCTTTCGAACTACTTCTTCGTTACTCACCGACCCTGTCCTGAGTGAACCTGTATTAAGGGCGGTAGGGGCTCAAAATAGTGCATTTCTTCTTAATAACATTAGACCTAGCCTTCTAAAGCAAACAAACTAATAGTCAACTTCCCTTTAGCACTTGAGCAATTGGGTACTAGCAATGTAGTATATGGCCTGCTTCATTCTCAGAGGAGAGTAAAGTAGTGGAGTGGTTTCAAAAGAATAGAATCTCGGTGTTGGGTCAATTGATTGTATTTCTTTTCCATCTTATATAAGCTTATATAATCAAGACAGAAATCAAGAAACTCTCACTCGAAACAGGGGCTTTGTATTAATTACACTCCAAGGGAAGAAACGGAGGCAACTGCCTATCATGTGCATTGAAAAAACACGGGGCCAAACTACAGGGCAAGTAATAATGAAACAAAGAAGTAGGAACTTAACCACTTATCGGTGTTGGCTGGAGAATACTGATTTCTCTAAGTTGAAGTCAAAGCTCCAGCACCCTTTTACAGCCTACTAGACAAGGAATTCCACGACTACAGAGAAGGTATCAAACTCTCAAGTCAGAAGAGAAGATTGGTCATATCGAGCAAGAGTATTGGTAGGTGCAGTACAGAGAGGTGGGTTGATGCTCTAGCAATATGGTAGTTGTTTCTTGTAGAATCAGTTGGTGTTGGCTAAAGTCCTGTGCCACTTATATATCCGCAGCCTCTTTGGTTAAGCCTTATTGTCTCCGCGTACGTGTTCCTTTCCTTCACAGTAGGAAGAACATTCCCACATTCATTCTATCTTAGAGCAGGAGCAGAACCACGAGCATTCCCACTTTCTGTCTTTCTAATATAAGCTTATATAATAGATGAGACCCGGGGCTCCTGCCGCTACACATTAGTAGTTCCTTGGCGGTTAATTGAATATATCTTTATTAAGGATTCCAGAATTGGCTGCTCCTGTTATGACCAAGTCCTGTGTTCGCCAATAGTTGCATTCTTGTTGGCACTGATTGGAGCCTATCACTCCTTAGCTCCATTCTTGCCCTTGGGTCGGATAGCCTATCACTCCTTTCTATGGGCCTGTAACACCTAAGAGCCAGTCTGCCTAGACACCGCATCAGTCCTAGTAGCAGTGCTTTCAGTCTCACTTACCTACTTATTAGGTTCATTCTGATTCTGTTACTACTGAGTCTAATACTAGATGCGGCTTTCAAGTCATAGGGAAGAATATACTCATACCGGAGTTCTGGTCATAGGTCTAATTAACTAGCAAT
>NW_008994761.1:3161-20767 GCF_000313855.2 Musa acuminata subsp. malaccensis
TTTCCTTGTATCTATCTCGACAAACGAAACACTAACAACCGTAGCTTGGCATCTAATGCAGTGACTGGGTTATTCAAGATCTACAATCGTGCAACATATACGATTTACCTCTACAGATACAGAAAGACTCTTTAGCCTTTAAACTTCTGAGGATGCATGGATATGACGTATCTCCCCGTAAGATTTATCCAAATTTAGTTGAAATTTGTGAACATTTGAACTATTATTCCCCGGTGAATCATCTCTAAAGAAATTATTAACTTGTGTAGGAAAGTTTTGTTGGTTTATGGACGATGAAGAGATGCTGATACATATCGAAGAAAATTACACTCAATTCTTGGTGGCCATGACTGGTGTTTATAGGGCAGCACACTTTATGTTTCCTAGGGAAGTTGAGCTTCATAATGCCAAACTTTTCTCTGAAAAGATACTTCAGAAAAGTTTGTCTGGATCAGATACCAGGAATAATCCTGCAATTATGACTGACCTCCAAAAACAGGTAAAAGAGCCTATGGCACTTGGGGTGGACTTTTTGAGAAGCTAAATGTTTGTTGCATACTAGCAATTGCATGTTCTAATTCAGAATCTATATGTTGAATTTAATAATCTCAGTGAAAAATTTTATTGGAATATATTTGATATATTTAATTTTACTGTATGTTAATCCATAGAGCAAAGTTTAATGATAGCATAAATTTTATTGGAATAAAAGTTAAGGAACCATAAAGTTCCATATATGGCTGCACAGATTGAGCATGAGTTGGGACTTCCATGGCTATCTCGAATGGACCACCTCGAGCATCGAATGTACCTGGAAAGAAGTAAAGGATATAACTTACAGATGGGGAAGACTTCTTCATGCAGGTTTTGCATAAGTAGTTTTCTTCTTCTTATTCTTGCACTCAACAACGCTGTTAACATGTGAATGCACGTACATGCGCAGCCTCCTGGATTCCAAATTTGCCATTCAACTTGCTGCCGAACTTTTCACGAACCGTCAAATGCTCTACGAATCTGAACTCGAGGAGTTAAAGAAGTAATGCATCAAAACTACTACTACTGAATTCTCGAAGATTGCATGCACGGCATCTCTAATTTTGTTCATATTTGGTATCAATTAAAATACTTAGGTGGTCAAAAGACAGTGGACTTTCCAGCATGGGCTTCGGTCGGGAGAAAACAACGTCCTGTTACTTTTTAACTGCTACTGCAGTTACTCTTCCTTTGCAATCTGATCTACGCAAAGTAGTTGCACGATGTGCAATTTTAGTTACAGTGATCGATGACTTCTTTGATGAGAAAGGTTCAGAGGATGAATTGGAGAGCCTTACTAAAGCAGTTCAAGGGTATCAATCCAACGTTACAAAGACAGTTTACCGTTCAAGATTTCTAGTCATCTAACTTGTTAGTTATAACAGGTGGGAAGGAGAAGGCTTATCCGGCCATTGCAAAGTTATTTTTGATGCCCTTGATAACCTTGTTCGTGATATTTCCTTCAAAGCTCTCAGTCAACACGGTTATGATGCAAAAAGCCTTCTTCAAGATATGGTAAGGGTTGTCTCATTTGTCTATCTGGCGATTAACTGTGTGTGTTAGCTCAACCACTAACAAAATTTATTGTGTTTGAAGTGGCGAGAGACATTTGAGTCGTGGTTAAAGGAATCCGATTGGAGTAGGAAAAGACACGCGCCTACGATCACCGAGTATCTTGAGGTTGCCGCGATCTCTATAGCCATACAAGTCATGACTCTTCCGGCATGCTTCTTGGTGATTCCCCAAGTTCCAAAGCACATACTAACCTCTCGGTATAGTCCCATTACCAAGTTGACAATGATCACCTCGCGCTTGTTGAATGACATCCACAGTTACCAGGTTTGCAACATTCGCTTTATATATCCCTCTATATTTCATTTCCATCCATTTATATATGTTGTTTACTTGTACGTAATAATCTCTTCCAGAAAGAAATACATGGTGGTAAGTTCAATATGGTGCTCCTGTATGTCAAAGAGAACCAAGGGGCTACTAACGAAGACTCAATTGAGCACATTAGCAAAATAATTGAGAGAAAGGAAAGAGAGTTCCTTGAGATTTATATGGATGATGCGTACGCTGGTTTTCCTAACGAATGGAAGGAGCTACATTTAGGTACTTTCAAGTCATTCCGAATGCTCTTCGATACAACTAATGCATTTGACTCGCCTACTGCATTAGTCCAAAGTATCAGCGATGCTTTCTACAACCCGTTAGTGATGGATTCTCGGAGTACATTTTCGTCGAGAGAAGAAACTTTACTTAAACCAATGAAGGAGAGATGGAGTCATCCAAGGAAGAAGTATACTGATGATGATTTGTTGATAAAGTCCGGCAATCGATCCGAGAGAAAACACGGCACTATACCACAAAATTCAAGAATGCTGACAATGAACATCAATCGACGATGGTCTTCTAAGACATGGAGTATCTCAAGGAGAAGATCTTCTACTATTGCTTTGATGTGCCCTTCCATCAACTCAAGGGTCTTGTCTAAGATATAGGAGGTTCTTATGTTTCGCAGTTTGGCAGCAACTTCATAATTAGTTTCTTTTATGTATTAGTTTAAGAGTTCCTTGGATTTTGGACAGATTTCAAATATGTAATAAAGATGCAAGTAGATCAATGTTTCCCTTCTATATGTCTTTTCAATCTAATAATAAATTATATTTCAAGCATACAAGTAAATCAATGTATTAAAGAGGAGAAAAAGTAGTCTTGTAGTGAATGATGGGGATATAAACAGGAATAACCTTTGTATATGAATAAATACTAGAAGACCATAATACGCAGCGGAATTAAATGGAACCACAATCAAATAGAACACCAAGATATACATGAAAAACTCCTTCAATGTGAAGGGTAAAAACCACGGGGCAAACTAGAGATAATCCACTATGAGAATAATGAATATACAAATCTTCATCTCTTGCCCAAACCCTAGCAACAATCACAAGAGAACAACTGGGATACAAGGATCACGTCACTGCCTACAATATCAGTAATCACAGCAAGAGTCTACTATAGATTTGATCTAATCTGAGATGAGAACACTGCTAGATGATTGAGAACAGCATCTCTACGTTGTCCTTGTCTTCTTCCCTTTCTTTCTCTTTCTTTTCTTTGGAATCCCGTGGCTTTTACATTTTCCCACGTTGCTGCCCTATTTATGCCTTTTTCTGCCTCCAAAATGCAGCCACCACACCCCCTAATCTTAATTAAGGTTAGGTTAAGAGGGGGTGAGCTGTGGGCTGCCCAAGCCCACTATGGGCTGAATTTGTGGCCTGCCAGTCCAACAACCTCCCCCTTCAGCCCATAAGGGAGGCTGTCCCATGACTTTTCAATGTGAAGCCATGCCGACCAACTGTCAGCATATCTCCTGTCTTTCTTTTGGTAAAGTTTTTGTCAACATGTCTGCTCCGTTGTCATCTGTGTGAATTTTCTAAAGCTGCAACTGCTTTTCTTCAAATACATTTCGAATCCAGTGGTATCTGACATCTATATGCTTTGACTTGGAATGAAACATTGAGTTCTTACACAAATGGATGGCACTCTGGCTGTCACAATGCACCACATAATTTTTCTATTTCAGCCCCAATTCTTGTAAGAATTCTTTCATCCATAACATTTCTTTGCATACCTCTGTAGCAGCAATATATTCTGCTTCTGTGGTGGAAAGAGTAATACACCTTTGTAACTTGGATTGCCATGACATAGCTCCCCCTGCAAAAGTAAGTACATAACCTGAAGTAGACTTTATCGTATCTATATCTCTTACTATATCTGCATCTGTGTAACCTGTCAACACATGTGGTCCACCTCCAAAGCTTAAATAAACCTTAGAGCTCTCTCTAAGATATCTAAAAATCCACTTCACTGCTGCCCAGTGCTCTTTGCCTGGATTTGCAAGAAATCTGCTAGTAACACCAACTACATATGCGATGTCTGGTCTCGTACATACCATTGCATACATTAAACTTCCAACTGCTGAAGCATAAGGAACCTTTTACATTTTCTCCTTCTCCTCATCACTTGTCGGACTCTGTTCTAAGCACAACTTGAAGTGACCTGCAAGAGGAGAACCAACTGGCTTTGCATTGCTCATAATGAATCTTTCCAATATCTTCTCGATGTATTTCTCCTGTGACAATCAAATCTTCTTATTTTTCTGTCACGGAAATTTGCATACCTAGTATTTGCTTTGCTAGCCCCATGTCCTTCATTGCAAAAGACTCATTCAGTTTCTTCTTCAATCTGTCAAATTTAGACATATCTTTTCCAAGAATAAGCATGTCATCAACATAAAGTAAGAGAATAATAAAATCCTCACCAAACCATTTGATGTACACACAATGATCTGAAGCCATTCTTTTATATCCATTTTCTATTATAAATAAATTAAATTTTCTGTACCACTGTCTTGGAGCTTGCTTTAGCCCATACAAGCTCTTCTTCAGTTTGCAGACAAAGTTCTCTTTATCTTTAACTTTAAAGCCTTCTGGTTGCTCCATATAAATTTCCTTATCCAAATCCCCATGAAGGAAAGCTGTCTTCACATCTAACTGCTCAACCTCCAAGTCCTGGCTAGCAACAATACCAAGAGTAACACGAATAGAAGACATTTTAACAACAGGAGAAAAAATCTCTTCAAAGTCAATACCTTTCTTTTGACCAAAGCCTTTCACAACCAATCTAGCTGAGAACAATATTCTTGAGTCTTCAACCTAAAAACCCACTTGTTCTTCAAGGCCTTCATTCCATTTGGTAGTAGCACCAAATCATAAGTATGGTTCTTCTAAAGAGCATCCATCTCTTCATGCATAGCAACTAACCACATCTCTTTCTGCTTACTTTCAACTGCTTCCTGGTAACTCTCTGGTTCACCTGCATTAGTAAGCATCACATACTCATCTGTAGAGTATCTTTTGGAAGGTTGACATTGTCTAGAAGATCTTCTCAACTGAGGTTCTGTTGGAACTTGCTCTCCAACTTCTTCTTGCTCAACATGTCCTGCAGGTAGATCAACATCAGGCTCTACACTATCTTCCTGCACATCTCCCCCATCACCCTGATATACTGGAGGAGTAATTGGGTCACAATCTGCTAATCCTTCTGTAGAAGTATTGGCTGGTGTCTTCTTCTTCAAATCTTCAAAAGTTTGATCCTCAAAGAAGACTACATCTCTACTTCTAAACACCTTCTAATTTTTTGGATCCCAAAGCCTGTAACCAAAATGATCATGTGAGTAGCCAAGAAAAATATATTCTTTACTCTTACCATCCAGCTTGGACCTCTTATTATCTGGAATATGTGCAAATGCACGACAACCAAACACTCTCAAATGCTTATAGGAAACATCTTTCCCTGACCATACATGCTATGCAACATCACCATCTAGGGTTGTACATGGTGATAAGTTGATCACATCAACTGTAGTCCTTAAAGCCTCATCCCAAAACCTTTTGGGTAACTTGGCCTGTGAAAGCATACATCTGATTTTTTCCATGATGGTGCAGTTCATTCTCTCTGCAATTGCATTATGCTGAGGTGTACCAGGAACTGTCATCTCATGTTAGATCTCATGTGACCTGCAATAGTCATTAAACAATCCTGTATACTCACCACCATTATCTGATCTTATGCATTTCAATTTCCTTTCTATCTCCCTTTCAACCCTAGCATAAAACTCTTTGAAGACATTAATCACCTGATCTTTAGTCTTCAAAGCATAGGCCCAAACTTTCCTAGAAAAATCATCTATAAAAGTGACAAAATAAAGTGCACCACTTATACCAAGAACATCAACAGATCCACCAGGAGTTTTTGTTCTTAAAGGACCGCATACATCTATATAAACACGGTCTAAGGCATGCATTTTTCTAGATAAAGTAGGACTAGCAAATGAAACTCTATGTTGTTTACCTGCCAAACAATCAATACAAGGGTTCAGATGTATACCTCTGAGGTCTGGTAATACCTCTCTCTTGAAAAGAGCTTGCAGCCCCTTCTCGCTCATGTGTCCCAATTGCCTATGCCACAACTCCATACTGAAGTCTTTTTCTATAGCATTTAACTACTCACCATAAGCTTTAGCCTGCAACCTGTACAAAGTATGACATTTCTTTCCATTAGCTATAACAAAAGAACCTTTACTGAGCTTCCATTGCCTTTCGTGAAATCTGCTTTCATAGTCTTTATCATCTAGCTTTCCAACTGAAATTAAATTCAGCCTCAAGTTAATCACATGCCTCACATCCTTAAGCACTAACTTGCAGCCAAGGTTGGTCTTTAAATGGATATCACCCATGCCTATGATGTCTGCTGTGTCATAGTTATCTATCTTGACAACACCAAAATTTCCAAACCTGTATGTAGCAAAAAACTCCCTCCGTGGTGTAGCATGATAAGAAGCACTTGTGTCAATCACCCACTCAAGATCCTGACACACATAAGAAAAAATATCATCAGAAGGAGACAAAATCAAATAATCACTACCCTGCATTGTAATTGTGATATTATCTTTTGACTCTATAGAGTCCACTTCTTTTCCCTTTTTCTTGCTCTTCTTAGGTTGCTTACATTGGTTCTTGTAATATCCTTTCTCACCATAATTATAGTAAACAATATCTTTTCTTGATCTTGACTTGCTTCTACCCATGCATGAACTAATTCTAGACTTTGACCTTCCTTTGTTCTCTGAGATAAGTGCCTGTGAATCATTCTGAGATGTTGCCGAACTCTTTCTTCTCAATTCCTCATTCAACAAACTGCTTATTACTTGACTCATAGTGACAACACCATCTAGCGTAGAATTACTAAGGGAAACCACAAGTGTCTCCCAACTTTCTGGTAATGAATTGAGAAGTAACAATGCCTGTAACTCATCATCAAGAGACATTTTCATAGAGGATAACTGGTTAGTAATACTTTGCATTTCATTCAAATGTTCAACAATAGAAGCACCCTCTCTATATTTTAGGTTCACAAGTTTTCTGATAAAAAAAGCTTTGTTGCTAGTTATTTTTCTTTCATAGAGACTTTCCAACTTTTTTCAAAGAGAATATACAGAAATTTCAGTAGAAACATGGTGAAAGACACTATCATCAAGCCACTGTCGAATAAATCCAATTGTTTTTCAATCTAACATCTTCCACTCATCATCTGTCATAGTTATGAGTTTTACACTATCCCCCTGCAAAGGTCCATACAAATCTTTGGAATACAAGAGATCTTCCATTCTTAGTTTCCATATCATCCAATTGTTTCCATTTAAACTAATCATGCGAGAAACATTACTGGTCTCTATGTTCAAATACAAAAATTAAATCACCAAAACCCCTTTGCTCTGATACCAGTTGATGGGGATATAAACAGGAATAACCTTTGTATATGAACAAATACTAGAAGACCATAATACGTAACGGAATTAAATGGAGCCACAATAAAATAGAACACCAAGATATATATGGAAAACCTCTTCAATGTGAAGGGTAAAAACCATGGGGCAAACTAGAGATAATCCACTATGAGAATAATGATTATACAAATCTCAATCTTTTGCCCTAAACCATAGCAACAATCATAAGAGAACAACTGGGATACAAGGATCACGTCACTGCCTATAATATCTAAAACCTCCCCAAGTAATCACAGCAAGAGTCTACTGTAGATTTGATCTAACCTGAGATGAGAACACTACTAGATGATTGAGAACAGCCTCTCTGCATTGTCCTTGTCTTTTTCCCTTTCTTTCTCTTTCTTTTCTGCCTTGTTTTCCTCCTTTTTTTTGAAACCCCGTGGCTTTTACCTTCTCCCACGTTGCTGCCCTATTTATGCCTTTTTCTGCCTCCAAAACGTAGCCACCATACCCCCCTAATGTTAATTAGGGTTAGGTTAAGAGGGGGTGAGCTATGGGCTACCCAAGCCCACTATGGGCTGAATTTGTGGGCTGCCAGCCCAACAGCGAGATCCATGCAATAAACTTAGATACTTAGAATAGAGAGAACCTATTGAAGTAAATTAGTCGGGACACTTTGAGGTAGAACACTTGATGCCTACTGAAACTATGAGCCAAGAAATGATGAAGCAGGCTGTCTAACGTAAACAAGTTTCAAGCTAAATGTGCATATATTATAATTTATGCTATGGAGGTATATATATCTCAAGTTTCTCTATAAATCCGTATCCTTTGGTTCAAAGTATTATAAAAGAAAATATAAGACAAAAATTCACCATGTCATATATGCCCCATTCTAGAATAGAGGGGTTAGAGATTTAATACGATGGAGACATGTTTACTCTAAAATCCCTTATCATGTATATTTTAGGATGTACGTGATAACAATCAAGATCTTCTGTGATAACAACCGCAACAACAGTCAAGATCTCTCGTGATAACAACCTCAACAACAGTCAATATCTCCCTAACTACATGATAAGATATCATAAATCTGTTAAGGAAAATCCTCTTCTATTGAGGAAAATTATCCCTTCTAAACATGTATAAATATGGAGTATTATGTATTGTTTTGATCAATACAATCTTCTTCTTTCTATTTTATTTCTATCATGGTATCAGAGCCTTCGCTGTGAAGGGCCACCACGCCACGCCCTTCCTCTGCCTTTTCCTGCAGAAGCAGAGTTGACACAGCCTTGTAATTGCTCTCCGGCCAGCGACCTCTCCTCCTCATCCCATGTTGACTTTACAAAGACATTCAGTCCTGTTATTAAACCCACAACAATTCAACTTATTCTGAGTTTGGCCATCTCAAAAGGCTGGCATTTACGTCAACTCGACATTAACGATGCCTTTCTACAGGGGACCCTAATTGACGAAGTCTTCATACAGCAGCCTCCTGGCTTCATCCACCCTCAATATCCAAAGCATGTTTGTAAACTACAAAAAGCTATTTATGGATTTCGTTAGGCTCCAAGAGCTTGGTACACCGAACTTGGCTCGTTTTTGGCATCAATTGGCTTCATCAACTCTAAGTCTGATACTTCCTTATTTTTTCGTCACCAAAGTGGCAATATATTATATCTTCTGGTATATGTGGATGATATTATTGTCACAGGTAATAATCCTATAAAAATCAAGGAATTCCTCAAGCATTTAGCAGATCGATTCTCCCTTAAAGATCTAGGAACCTTAAGCTATTTTTTGGGAGTAGAAGCAACATACACATCTTCCGGGCTCTTCCTATCACAACGAAAGTATATTTAAGATCTATTATCTAAAACAAACATGCAAGATACGAAGGCAGTTACAACACCTCTGTCTACTAGCAAGTCGCTCAAACTATATAATGGAAGCCCTGCTACAGACCCAACTCAATACCGTCAAGTCCTTGACTCCTTACAGTATTTATCTCTCACTCGTCCGAATATCTCATTTGCAGTCAATAAATTATCTCAATTCATGCATCGACCATCTACTATGCATTGGTCTGCAGTCAAACGAATATTGCGATATCTTCACGGGACTATCAATCATGGCATCTTGTTTCGCAAACACTCTCCCCTTCATCTCCATGCCTTTGCTGATGCTAATTGGGTAGGGAATTTTGATGACAGAACATCCACATCGAGGTATATTCTCTTCCTTGGACCTAATCCAATTAGTTGGAGTTCCAAGAAGCAAAAAATAGTTGCACGTTCTACAACTGAAGCTGAATACCGTGCCATTGCCACTGCAACTGCAGAACTCAATTGGGCCACGAATCTCCTCAAGGAACTTGGCATCAACATCAACTCTACTCCTACAATATATTGTGACAATGTCGGAGCCACTTATCTATGCGCTAATCCGGTATTCCACTCACGCATGAAACATATCGCCATTGACTTTCACTTTGTGCGAGAACAAGTTATCAAACATCAACTACGTATTTCTCATGTACATACGATTGATCAACTAGCGGACTCCCTCACGAAGCCTCTCACCCGCAAATTGCTTTTATCACATCGGTCCAAGATCGACGTCCTTGACAGAAGCACCATCTTGAGGGGACATGATAACAATCAAGATCTCCCATGATAATAACCGCAACAACAGTCAAGATCTCCCGTGATAACAACCTCAACAATAGTCCAGATCTCCCTAACTACATGATAAGATATTATAAATCTGTTAAGGAAAATCTTCTTCTGTTGAGAAAAATTCTCCCTGATCAATACAATCTTCTTCTTTCTATTTTATTTCTATCAGTATGCATAACATCTCCATTAATAACCTATATCAAGCCCAAAGTCCAATATAAATATATCTTATCCCTAAATCATACTATAATTTAATAAAAAAAAATATAAGATGGGCCCTCCATATGCATTTAGGCCCATATAGCTCCGATTTGGCAATCTAATACTTTCCATATTCCCTTGGGACTATTGTAATGGTGTGGTGGTGCTTCAATTCCTATCAATTTTTCATGTAGCCAACTCAATTAGTTAGAGTCCAAAGAAATAAAAAACTATTACTCGATCTCACATAGAGATCGAATATCATGCTATTTGCCTCCATTGCTTTTGAGAATAACTAGGTGTAAAAACAACTATTAGAATTTTAGATTTTTCAATAATCTCCTCCAACTATATATTTATTGAATCTTGGATTTTGATGATGAAACCAATCGATACGTGTTTATGTTTTAATCTGCGTTTTGAGTGACGCAGGATGCTTCGATTAGGATGGGACAATTAAAGTAGGAAAATCATGTTGGGCCGGAGGAACATGTCAGAAGATTGGACGTCGGGCTGGTGGATCGGTCGACGTATCGATAGAAGGCTTTGGTTTGTGGATTCGGGCATCGGGCCAAGAAGAGCGGGTATTACGCCAAGGATATCGGAGTTGCAGAGTCAACTGGCCGATTGGGCAATAGGCTGTAAGAGAAGACGATGCGTCGAAGAATCAGACGAAGCGTCGAGGGACCAATGACATGCCGGACAACTTGATTAGATTCTTAGGATTAATTGTCTAGATCAAAGTTTGTTTTACATATGCAGGATTAACTACGATAGTAAGACATGAAGCAAAATTAAGTCTCGAAGTCAAGATCAAGATCACGTTGGGAGTTCGAGAGTTCGTCGGAAGTACGGACGTTCATCGAAAGTTCTGCGGGAACCAGCCAAGAAGTCGCGGAGCTTGCCAGAGAAGCTCGTTGGAACTCGCCAAGTGGATCGTCGTAAGTCAGGAGCTTGCCGGGAGTCCGCTAGAACATTGCCGAGAGTTCGCCGGAGGTTCGCTGAAAGATCACCGGAAGCTTGCCGGAAGAATAGACTTACGGACTTAGTTTAGCTTAGAAAATGTCTTAGGATTTCGTAGTTAGTACGTAATTGGGCTTGGATTTGGTCCAACCCAATTAGGGGCCAGCTAGGCCTATGTAAGAACTATGTTGGGCCCAATAAGAGGCCCAAACAATAACCCAAGAAGACTCACCGTCGTGGCATAGTCTTCGAGACTGTGTCAAGTAGTGGTATCGCCAGTCTGGGTGGCGGTACCACCGCCCAGGACAATGTCAGCCAAACTGACACTGGGCGGTGGTACCGCCTAGCGTAGGCGGTGGTACCGCCCTTGCCCGGAGAACCCAGGATGAGATGTTTTTAGGCTCAAAGTTTGAATCAACTTGAAGCCTATAAATACCCCTCTCATCCCTGGTTAAAGTACACAAGTATTGAGAGTAGAAAAGTATAGAAACGTTGCTGCAATCTTGTATGAGCTCCTCTCATAGTTCTAAGTGTTAGAATAGTTTGAGAGAGGAGTGAGTGGAGTGTAAGGGTTATCTCCTAAACCCAGTAAAAAGAGAATTAAGTTGTAAAAGGGTGGTTGGCCTTTGCCTATTGAAGGAAGGCCTCTAGTAGATGTCGGTGGCCTCGATGGACGAGGAATTGGAGGAGTGGATGTAGGTCACGATTGATCGAACCACTATAAACAGTTGTCTTCTCTGGTTTGCATTTATTCTTGCTATTACCTTACTGCAAACCTCTTTAATAGCTTACTGCCTTCAATACTTTTACGAACTCGCTTTCAAGTTAAGTTTCCAAAACTGGTTTTATGTCGGAAGCGGTTTTATCATACGAAAGTTTTGAAAATGATGTGATTTTATCTGCTGCACTAATTCACCCTCCCCTCTTAATACTCCTGATCCTAACAATTGGTATCAGAGCCTTGTTTTTCATATTGGTTTAACACCCAAATTGAAATAGCTCTTTTCGGCAACCAAGAGGGTCAATCTCTCATTCGTCCTCCCTTTTTCAATGGGACGGACTACACTTATTGGAAAACTCGAATGAGAGTTTTTTTGCTTTCGTTGGATTTGAATTTATGGCACATTGTTGAATCCGGTTTTAAAAAGTCTTCTCTTCCAATGAAAGATTGGAATGATTTGGAGAAGAAGACGTTTTCTTTAAATACTAGAGCTATGAATGCTCTATTTTGCGCCTTAGACAAAAACGAATTTAATTGAGTTTCTTTGTGCGAAATGGCTTTCGATATTTGGTGCACTCTTGAAATCACACATGAAGGCACAAGTAGTGTAAAATATTCTAAAGTAAATTTTTTGATACACGATTTTGAGATGTTTTGTATGGAACAAAGAGAGACTATTGGAGACATGTATACCTGTTTTACGGATATCATCAATAGTCTAAAAGCACTTAGTAAAAGTTTTTCGAACTTTGAACTCGATAACAAGATCTTTAGATCACTCTCTAAAACTTGGGATTAAAAAGTAACAGCTTTACAAGAAACAAAAGATTTAAATATTTTTCCACTTGAAGAACTTATCGGTACATTGATGACATATGAAATGGTGCACAATGCACATGATGAACGTGATGAACAAAACCACCTTCCAAAGAACAAGAAGGATTTGGGACATAGAACATTTGAGGACCACTCGAGCATAAGCTCAAGTGATGGTGAACTTGAACTACAAATGAAATATAAAAAGTTCATAAAATAAAAATTAAAGAACAAAAAGAACGTAACTACTTGCTTTGAACATAAGAAAAAGAATAAAAAGTGGGATGAATCGAGCTCCTCCGAAGACGAAGAGAAAATCAACAAAGGCGAGGTGGCAAACTACGCCTTAACCGTTTTCAATGATGAGGTAATCGAAATCCCCTTAATTTACTTTGAAATTACATAATGCTTTTCATGATGTATTTTTTTTTAGAAAGTATTTTTCCTTAAAAATTACATGTTTAATAATGTTATGAAAATGCAAAAAATTAGGAATCATGTTTATCATGCTAGTGATTTTAAAAACAATCATAAAAAATGCATGTTTTATGATAAACAAATAAAATGATTTTGATTAAAATTATGAAATCATGCTTGATGATTTAATGACGCATAATGATGTTTTGATATCATGATTGATGATTTTGTTCTATGCATGAGATTTTCGAAATTATGCATGATGATTTTTGTGATTTTGCGATCTTTAGAAAGATCCTTTTCGGCGTTAATGAATGATGTATGGATTTGGCATAAAAGAAAAAAACAAGCATGTATGAAATCAATCAATGAGTTGAAACAAAAGGAGGAAAGCATTTTTCTTGAAAAATTTCCTTTTTCTCTATCTTATCGATTTTTCACTAAGAGACCAATAAAATTATATATGCCATTTTGAATCTCTTAAAAGTAATGTTGAGATTTTGATGATTATGATAATTTGAATTTAATGGTTTTTATCAAAATCATGATCTTGATTTCTCATGAGTTATAACTTGAAATCATTTATGAATCAAGATCTCCTACTTTGTGTTCTTGTATCTTCTTATTGAAATTTATCGAAATGAATCATGATTTTTTTTGAATTATAATTTTTATGATTTATAAAGAATTAAGAGATATTATACATGAATCGAGATCATTTACGTGACATCTTTTTGCTATAGGAATGTCTTCATCTATATCATCATCTTGATTTCTCGATATTCGATATATGACATTTTTCTATGAATCAAGATTTTTCATACTATGATTCTTCTTGATATTCTTCACGTGATGATATAAATGTATGTAATATTTATGCTTTTTATAATGATGTATGTGATGTATTGCTTATGATGTATCATGAATGCTCTAAATGATAAATGTTTGGTATCATGATCGATATGTTGATAAATACTTAAAAAATTTAATGTTTTTAATATCATGTATGATATGCTCATAATGATGATTGATTTTTCGATATCAAAAATAAAATGTAAGGTTTTGAAATTATGCATATTTTAATTTGAAAATATAATGATGCACAAATAAGATTGATACTTACCTTTGTCAAAATCTGAAAATTGATATAAAGGGTCTTCCCTTCTTTTTGACAATGACAAAGGGGGAGATAATATACAAGTTCACACAATTCAAGAAGAAAGCAAAAAATTACACTTCTCAAAAGAGAAGAAAGAACTTGCTTCTTGAACATATCAAATTATTAGCTTTAATGCTGTAAAACAATGTAACATTTTGTTAGCTTGCGTTTTTACGAAGAAAGCAAAAATAATTGCACTTCTCAAAAGAGAAGAAAGAGCTTGCTGTTTTGAACATCACTAGCTTACCTATCTTGAGAAGCAAAGAGTTGTTATCTCAAAAGAAGCAAAATTGCTATCTTGCACATTGCAAAGAAAAGCAAATTTACAAACTTATACAATTCTAAATTATTGCTAGCTTGTATATTGCAAAACATGCTTTTTCTTTCAAACACTTGCTAGCTTGAACATTGCAAAACAAACATGCTGAACTTGCATATCTAGCAAAATTTACAAACTTGTAAAAACTCAAAATTTTTGCTAGCTTGCATGATTATAAAATTGGAGATTTATGATGTAATGTATTGAACCTATATTTCAAACACATGAGAATTATACTTCTCCTTTTTATTGATGACAAAGGGGGAGAAGTATGTTGATTATATGTAATGATTTTATCATGACATGTTGCTTGGATTTTTGAATCCAAGAGTTTCTATCAATATGACATATTGATAGGGGGAGATTCGTTAAACTCCGGGAGTTAAGGTTAACTCCGTCGTCGGTTGATTGTCATCATAAAAAAGGGAGAGATTATTGAATCTCGGATTTTGATGATGAAACCAATCGATATGTGTTTATGTTTTAAGCTACGTTTTGAGTGACGTAGGATGCTTTGATCAAGATGAGATAATTAAAGCAGGAAAATCATGTTGGGTCGGAGGAACATGTCAAAAGATTGAAAGTCGGGCCAGTGGATCGGTTGATGTATCGACAGAAGGCTTCCGACCATAGATTTGGGCATCGGGCCAAGAAGAGCGGGTATTGTGCCAAGGATATCAGAGTTGTGGAGTCAACTGGCCGATTGGGCAATAGGCCGCAAGAGAGGACGATGCGCCGAAGAATTGGATGAAGCGTCGAGGGACCAATGACATGCCGGACAATTTGATTAGATGCTTAGGATTAATTGTCTACATCAAAGTTTGTTTTACATGTGCAGGATTAACTATGATAGCAATACATTAAGCAAAATGAAGTCCCGAAGTCAAGATCGGGATCACATTGAGAGTTCGAGAGTTCGTCGGAAGTATGGACGTTCGTCGGAAGTTCTGCGGGAACCAACCGAGAAGTCATAGAGCTTGCCAGAGAAGCTCGTCGAAACTCGCCAAGTGGATCATCACAAGTCTAGGAGCTTACCGAGAGTCCGTTAGAACATTGCCGAGAGTTTGTCGGAGGTTTGCCAAAAGATCACTGGAAGCTCGCCAGAAGAATAGATTTACGGACTTAGTTTAGCTTAGAAAATGTCTTAGGATTTCGTAGTTAGCACGTAATTGGGCTTGGATTTGGGCCAACCCAATTAGGAGCCAGCTAAGCCCATGTAAAAACTATGTTGGGCCCAATAAGAGGTCCAAACAGTAACCCAAGAAGACTCACCGTCATGGCACAGTCTTCGAGACTGTCAAGCGGTGGTACCGCTAGTTTGGGCGATTGTACCACCCCTGGCAGGGTGCCAGACAGTGGTACCGTCAGTTTGGGCAGTGGTACCGGCCTGCATAGCCTCCCAGGTGGTGGTACCACCCAGGACAGTGTCAGCCAAACTAACACTGGGTGGTGGTACCGCCCGTGCCTGGGGAACCCGGGATGAGATGTTTTTAGGTTCTAAGCTTGAATCAACTTGAATCCTATAAATACCCCTCTCATCCCTGGTTAAAGCACACAAGTATTGAGAGTAGAAAAGTATAGAAACGCTGCTGCAATCTTGTGTGAGCTCCTCTCATAGTTCTAAGTGTTAGAATAGTTTGAGAGAGGAGTGAGTGGGGTGTAAGGGTTATCTCCTAAACCCAGGAAAAGGAGAATTGAGTTGTAAAAGAGTGTTTGGCCTTTGCCTATTGAAGAAAGAAAGAGGAATCAGAGGATTAGATGTAGGTCACGATTGACCGAACCACTATAAACAGCCGTCTTCTCTGGTTTGCATTTATTCTTGCTATTACCTTACTGCAAACCTCTTTAATAGCTTACTGCCTTCAATACTTTTACAAACTCGCTTTCAAGTTAAGTTTCCAAAAACGGTTTTACGTCGGAAATAGTTTTATCGTACGAAAGTTTTGAAAACGACGTGATTTTATACGCTGCACTAGTTTACCCCCCCTTAGTGCTCCTGATCCTAACAATATTATGATAATGTTAGTGCTACTTACTTATGTGCTAATTCAGTATTTTGCTTATAGATAAAATATATAGTCATTAACTTTCATTTTATTTGCGATCAGGTTTTTCCAAAAAATACTTTGCGTAAGTCATATCCATACAACTAATTAACTTATAGACTCTTCGACGAAGTCATTATCACACCAACTATTTACTCAACATCATTTCAAGATTAGTATTCTTGATGGAACATAAGTCTTTTAAGGGCATATAAGAAAATAAAAGATTGAAGGATTGTGATCTTACCAAGACACACCTACGTTCTAATCACAGAAAATAAAGGAAGTACATGTACACAAATCTTTGCCTTTGATTTAGGATCTAGAAAGGTCTCGTAACATGTATAAATCACAATGTAGAATAATGAAATCAACAAAACAGCATTGCATGTCATCTGTATTTCTTTCTACTATTTTCAATTATAATTCATTGGACGGTGTCATTAGATGGGTTATTACTATTCTAATGCTTCTGTTTCATTCTTTTTTTTTTCAAAAAATAGTCATTTTTGTTTCTTTTATTTATTTTGATATCCAAATATCAAATTAATTAAGGACATCAGAATTAATCAATCTATTATCTTATTTACCAATTTAATTAGTAGGAATGTAAGAGAACTCAAAAAATTACCTGACATAATTTTCTTCCAACTTTATTAGGTATCAAACTGAGATTTGGCTATAATTATAATTGTGAGACAAGTATTATTATAATCTCTTCACACAATTATATTTTGTTGATATTATTGAAAGAAAGCCTTTGATGTTTGACATAATTAAATATAAATTTGAAAAATTAAGTTGATTAGGAAACATATGCAACAAAAAAAAAAATTTATGTATATATATATATATATATATATATATATATATATATATATATATATATATATA
>NW_008994767.1:0-20578 GCF_000313855.2 Musa acuminata subsp. malaccensis
CAGTGCCGGGCAGAACCTGCTTTCCAGTCTCAAGGTGTTAGGTGACTTTCCGGGTGGATAGCTATCAAATATTCTCTCTTTATAGAGTAACGGAGAACAAATTCTCTCTTTCTTTATAGAGTAACGGAGAACAAGGAATACCGGCGTGCTCACTAACCCTTTCTTTTTAGGAGTCCGCTTTGTTTTGTTAATAAGTAATGTGATATATTTGATGAACGCTAGATTCTGTGATTCATTCTATAGGATAGTTGTATAGGACAGATTTCTCTTCTTTCTGGAATTTCGGGTTTACTGCTTTATGGAATTCCTGGGCCAAGCTACTACTAGACGCCAAGTCACTATTTCAGAATGGAATTGACTACAAAAAAGGGCAAAGTAACTACTTCAGAATGGAATGGAACTTTCACTGAGTCAACCAGGAAAGGATTTGCTCGCAGTGGAAGCAGTTCAATCTTTTAATGGAGTCTATCTTACACGTATATATGTAAGTAAATACACGGCTTCTTAAACAATAACAGGAACAGGCAATTCTTTAGCTTTACCTGAAAAACGAGAATCCATCTTTCCCATCTCCACTATCACTGCTGCTGATCCTGATTGCCCCATTTCTATTCAATACTCCACTATATTCCCTTCCGTAAAACTCCCTGGACGCCAGCCCATTCATTTGAATTTGTTAGTATTAATTCCACAGAACTTGTAACCTCTGTTCTACTCCGCTAACGCTAACGCTCTTGGGCAGAAGCAACGGGTAGAGTATATTATAAGCCTTAGTTCATGGCGGGTAGATCGAAAGCCTGAGTTCTTGTTTGTAGAGTTCGAGGTCAAGTATCAAATAGAGTGGAATAATTCCTTGTTGCGAGATCAGTTCGTAGTTGGCTTTCCCTATAGAGGTAGGTTGGTGCCGAGCCGAGTATAGGTCCCAGTCGTCTATCCCATTGAAGTCGATGAGAATGAGAAGCAGTGCAAGGGTCTGTATAATGGTAGTAATCCAAAATATAGGTATGCAAGGGAACCGAAGCTCCGTTCTCAAGTCAGATGTGCAGTTTACTACAGCAAAGGATTTTCTTAAGAGCTGTAGCCTTTCCTCCGATGAATTATCTTATCTTGATGACTTGGATCAGTATACTTTGGAGGCTCTTATGATTTTCTTACTTGGTTCTCTTTTCCACTGTATTCAGGGTAGCCCAGCAGTTCGCGTATCCACTCAGATAGAACATCTTTCTATATATGTGAAAAACCAAGCTCATTTGTTGAAAGCCCGAAATATAGGATTATCTCCTTCCTTGGGTGGGAGTCCGATAGAATGAAATCTCATTATGACAATACTGATAACAAGAAGCGGGAAATACAGAAATCAAACAGTGGACTCCAGGTGCTAGAGATAGATTCCACTCAAACTTATTAATGCGCTAAAGGAAGTACCATGTATAAGAATTGAAACAAGTAGACTAAGAAGAGGAATGCGCTGAAGAAAGTGTACCTAAGCCATAGATTACGTACCTTTACTTTAAGTCTCACGTCTGAAATATCAGAATGGAAGTCAAGAGGACTTAGTGAGTTTAGATCCCTTGAAGTCAAGAGGACTTGGTGAGTTTAGATCCCTCGGTTAGTGAGTTACCCGCTGCTAGAATACCTCTGGCTAATTGGAATGAAGAAAGAGCAAACAAGCGTATACTAGATCATTCTTTGATAAGGGTAGGGTACCGATTCGATTGCTAGAGTACAGAGTTTGATAAAGGGTACCGATTGCTAGAGTACAGGATGCAGTACCTTTTGTAGAGTATATGAAAAGTCAGTGGTCTTCTTGTCTTGCTATGGTACAGGAAAGGCTAAGGGTTTAAGGGAAAGAAGATTAGCCATTAGCTCTGTTCAACAGAGAGGTTCATTAAAGGACTCGAACTCTCCGTTAGCGCTTACAAACGGTTGGTTGCACGTTAGGAGCTGGCGCAACAAGACCTTATCTTACTTAGTGAGTTCCGGAGTCATGTTACTTTCTTCCATATCTGTCTATCCTATCTCGATCTCTTTTATTCTTTCTTATTCCCCCACGTTGACCATATTCTTTTATTTTGAGTAATATGCTTATTTACTAGATTCTAGAATAGGTGTGAACAAATCTTTTCTTATATTGAAGTATGCAGTGTTGTTTACTGATTTCTATACTATCTATGTTAACAGTGATATTCTTTTAAACAAGACATTGCGCTAACACTTATGGAATTTGAGCTTAGCTTCAGGGTAGAGTTCCCGTTTTCGGCTTTAGTGAGTTTGAACAAGCAGTGTTGTAGCTTCAGGGTAGAGTTCCTTACAATAGTGGAAGTGAGTTTGAACAAGCAGTGAGGTGTTGTTACTATTCTTTTCTTAGTTGTTCACAAGCAGTGAGGTGTTGTTACTATTCTTTTCTTAGTTGTTCACAAGCAAGGAGTAGATCGAGAGAACTAGTGTACGAGAACAAGAAGCAAGGCAATTAGGAAGTGATTAAAGTCTCGGGATAGCGGTGCCTAGCTTACTTATGAATCTAAGGAGTGAGTTTCAGAGTTATAGGTTACAAATTATTATAGAGTAGGGAGGAGCATAGTGGGCAGCTCAAGTGTTCCGTGCACAGTAATATGGAATAGCGTAAAAACACAGCTCTGACTTTAGCTACGAAAGGAGTTGCCCTCACCTTTACTTGAGCGTAGAAAAGATGAGCGTAGAAAAGAGTCAAATGCTCTAACTTGAGTGAGCGGGTGCGCCGGGCAATAAATCAGAATATCGGTTTGGTGCTTTCCCTTGTAGTGGTCCAGTCCAAGCATGTTGGTTCAGGTAAAGCATTAGAAGGCTTCTTTCTAGTAGACAATACTTGCCCCTTCCCTCCAACTTCAGTAAACTGCGTAGTGAACAACCAACCCCTATTTATTGTCTCTGTGAACTACCCCTATCTATGGTCTCTGTGAACAACCCTCTTTCTGGTCGTTTAACATGGGTTCAACTCATATTATAGCTCATCCCATTGTTTGTTGTACTCGATCATACTAAAGAGTAACTCAGTAAGCGCTTAATTAATAGTTGTTTGTTGATTAGCCCTCTTGCTCTGCTCTTGACTTCCTTTCTCCTTTACCTTCAAGCTGTGGTGCACTAAATGCTCCTCTTCCTTTGCACTCACATTCCACAAGTCAAATAGAACAAGCAACGAAATAAACAAATGGAAATGGAACTCGCTTATGGTTACTTCATACTTGTGCGTTATCGAATGACTCGGTAAATAGGCTATCATATTTGCTTTTGCACTCAATTCCTTTGACTTTAGTTTGAAACCCCCCACCCAGATTGAGTTCCCGCTGACAAACGACTCTTCCTTGATACCGTGTAGTGGGCTAAGCATTCTAAAGGAGCTTGGGTCTTTCGAGACTACAACTTGTATTTTTCAATCCAAAACCACTCATTCTGTTCCTTATGGGATTAGGGACCCTCTATCAGGTTAATGCTTTTTCTCATTGGTTTATGGCCCTGGGTGGATTTCTTTCTGGCATTTCGTCAAGTGATTTTCATCGTGGTACTACTAGTCACTCTTTTCGGCACATCATAGGACTTACCATCTTATGTCGAATCAGCTTCAGAGGAATCCCTTGATCCCAGAAGTCAGACCTTTCCCATAGGTGGTGGGGAATAACAAAAGTGCATTCATTCCAAAGATAACAAATAGAAGCATTATACATTCATTCCAAAGATAACAAATAGAGCATTATATTGAAACTAACCACTCATAATCCAAATAGTGATCTCTCAGTCTATCACCGCACTATACATGTCCTATTCTCATAGTATCCAATAACTGGATCAGAAGCAAGCCTGAGCAGGAATGGATTTGAATTGCATATTTCGAGCGCATGCCGTATAAGGTAGGAATTTAGGAGCATTGCCAACTTTCTCCGTTAATGCAGTCAAGACAAAGACAGTTTAGTCAGAAGGCATACAGTCATCTTTAGATTCGAGCGAAGAAGCCAGAGTAGGAGCAGGATTAGGAACATCACTTCACTTCGATGTACTATATTCTTTCACATAACAGAACTTCGAATTGGAGTTTGGGCCAGCGAAACATACTATATGGGGCAAACATTTCTTTCAATTGATCAACAACTAGCTTACTCACACTCGGCGCGCAACTCATTCTTATACTTGTTCCCTTGCTTTCGATCTACCACATCGGCCGAGCAACTAGCTACAGCGGGATTGGACGTCTCTCCATCTCATCACGCTCCCCTACAACTATAAAAGGCCGGCGGAAGGAATGCTCAGCTCATCTTTCTTATGTGACCGCAGCGCTCGTTCACCCCTTCGGCTTCTTTCATTCAAAAAGGTCGGTCGGTCGTTTTTCCTATTCTTATTTGTCAATCTCGTCTTTAAGCGAAGGCATTATTGAACGAAAGAGATGTCTGGTAGGTCAATTGCATTAGGTATGGGATGCAGTACCTGTCTTAACCGCAAGTGCATTCGCTATTCGAGGATAGAATAGAACCCGGGCATACGAGCCTGTTACTACTGTTTATCGTCCCGACATCCTTTGCTTTGATTCCAAAGTATGTATCTCTTCTTGACTTTGTAAGTGACAAGGGGGGTTACAAACTGTCCACTTTCTTCTCTATGTTACCGTCTCATCCATGAGCGTAGATTTCTATAGATGTTGCCGTCTCATCCATGAGATTTCTATAGATTGCTTTTGTGCCGCTCAATCCGTATCCCATTCTTCTGGTATAGTTTAGTTTGATCACAGATCGGCAGGCTTTTAGCACCCGAACACAAGACTTGCTCATAACTCTAAGATACTGGACTTGCTCATAACTCGTAAGACTCTCAGATACAGGACTTGTTATAACTTGTTTATGACCCCCTTTTGTTGTGCTGCCGCCGAAAGCATATATTGTAATAACTTCGTTATGACTGTCACTTGCTGCCGCGCCACATTAGTAGTTGCTTGGCCCAATTGTCGTAGTTGCTTGCCGACTTGTCTAGTCGTTGCTTGGCCCTTGCTTCCTGGTCTACTTACCTTTATCCCCTTGCTTGGAGCCTGCCCTTACAGTATTATTAGTCTGCTCTCTCCTTTATTGCATTCCGACTACTGATCTGATGCTAATTAAGGTTATTCAAAAACACATAACAAGTACTAACGGCTAAGTCACTACTGCAAAGGCAAATGCAATACTTTACTAAAGTAATCAATCTAAGAATAAGAGATAATGTGTTAGTAAGTAAGACTCGAAAGAAGAAGTCAAAGAAGCAGTTACAGGAAAAAAGCAAGGATGATTAGAATAGAAGCGAGGTGCTGAAAGCCTAGTGCTTATAAGAAGTCAACTGCAACTATTATAGAATTCCATTACTATTCCCAAGAACACAACTACTAATAAAAAGAACCAAACACGGAATATAGAATACAGGTAGGATCGGTGCACCTACTAATGCAACTCGTGCTCGTGCCAACAATGCTTCATCAACTACAGTAGTAAAAGACCCTACAGTAGTAACGGAAATAAACCCAGCAGTCGAGGTCTTGTCTGTGTTATCTGCTCAAGCCCCGTTCACTAGCTTCCAAATGAACCTATAAACTAGCTCTCTCGGGCAGTAAAGGCATAATGGAACTTAACTTAGTATTCGCGCGGGAGGGAATAAAGCTGGAAACTAGTAATAAGGGAGGCAAGGTTGAAAACGGAGCATAGGATTCTTCCCTCGGCCACTTTGTCGGAATGCCATAAAGTAGTAGCGGACCAGTAGTTAGTAGTAGCCAGAATCGTAGGTGAACTAGAGAGTGAAAACAAACAAAGTCAGACTAAATAGCTGTAAGGGCAGCCTTGTTATCATTAGTTTGATTAACCCCGATAGCCCGGAGTACTAATTTCAAAGCAAGGTAAAGGCAAAGATCTAAATCAGTAACAAAAGAATCCAAGTCAGTAGATCCATTCTCATTAGTAGTAACTAGATCCATCCCCCTTTTCTTGTTCTAGTCCTGTTAGCCCGAGCTCCACTCTTTAGTTTCAAGTAAAGCCCTGTTCCGAGTAGTTCTATTCTCCTTATCAATGATTGGATTCCGGTCTCTTGTCCTGCAACTAATGCCTATGAGCACTACTCTCCTTTCTACGATTCTTCCAATCTATACAAACAGGCTATAAATTATGTAATAAACATATTATCAATATCGATAAGCATATTCTAAATAACACTAGTAAAGTCAATAACACTAGTCAAAGAATAAGAGCAATGAGCCCCAGCACGAAAGCAAGGGTAAACTCTAGCCCTAGGCATTGAAGGTCTTAATTCCAGTTTGAAGCTAATGAGCGGAAGACTATATTGAACTACTGGAGTTAGATAAAGGAGTTTCAGACTAGAAGTAAGAGTTAGAGTTTGTAGTGTAAGCCCGAGAAGGGAGGTACACGGAATGAGAGGCATTAGTTTCAGTTTGTAAGTAAGACGTAAAGACAGTAGGACTACCACACAAGTCAGTATTGGGCAGCTCAGTGCCATTGCAGTCCTTAGTATCTCCATTCTGATTATAGTGATGAGTTGGAATGTAAGCCTGAAACAAGGTAGTCAAAGGCTGAAGCGGTGTCTGGTAAGACTTAAACAAAGGAGTGGCAGGGCTGTTTCCCGTGTTTTGGTGAGTGGTAGTAATCAATTGTTAGTTGTTTCATGAAATACAGTGACTTGGCGCCTACTTGCTATGTGTTTGTGGGAGACAATAGGACAGGTATAAAGGACTAGAAGGATGGAAAGCAGACACAAGTAACTGGAGTTGTTAGTTGACTTATAGGTCAAACTCACTTTATCCATAGAATAAGGATGTTGCTAAGTGGTTACTTGGCCCTGGCCCTACTCGCCCTACAGATCGAAGTCCGCCAATAACCTCTGTCTACTTAAGTACTTAGCGATGTAAACTCAGATTGATAGGTTTAGAGACTCGAACACCTTATCCTGTTTCAGATCTGGTTCCTACGTCAACTAATACAACATTGGAATCTCTATCTTTTGTATATAATGTGATAATTGAGGAGCCCAGAGCACCTGACGCTAGATCGTACCTGTCTCTTAGAATTACTTATACCGAAAAGTGTCAAGTCACTCACTACTTCTGGCTTCACTCACGACTTCTGGCTTTTGTAGGTCAAACTCACTTGTAGTTACTTGTCCGGGGCTTGAAATGGAACTCGTGCACTAACGCACCCACCGCTATAGTAATGAAAGCTTTACTATGTGGAGGGCTTCTTGAATGGAATTGAAAGGATCCCTTAGTTCTGTCCCTTGCACTGCTAACTCCAAGTCAAATGAACGAACGACAACCAATATCAATAGAATTTAGTAACATCACAACTATGACTCCTTATGACTACTATAATAAGGGCATCCCTAATTTCCTCCTTCTTGATAGGACGGACAGGGCTTTATCGAGAAAAGTCGTAATCCACCTTCTATAAAATGTCTCATAAGAATGCATAAAGAGAAAAGTCGACTGGAATTGCACTTGCGCCTTAACCGCTACGAGATACAACACTAGCACTGCTTACCTTAATCATGGAATTTCACCTATTCCTTCATCCTCTGATTCTCTAATGACCCTACTGACTCTATACAATGCTTGCTGCTGACTTACATTCTACTGCGGATTCTCTCTCTTCCACTATCCGCTCTCGCACCGCCCTAACCCTAAGCTTGTTCCGTTGCGCAAGACTCTAGTAGTTTTAGGAGTGGAGTAATCAGAGAATTAATTCCTTATTATTTACAGACTTATTAATGCCCCTACAATAATTGCAAGTAGAAAGTCTTAAGTCACTACGAAAGTCAAGTCGTTCTTATCAAGTAGTTCTTAGACGAGGAAAGCAATCTACTAGTCCTTCTTAATTGCGAGAGAAGTCAATAAGATAGTATTTCTTTTTTGGCTGTTCCATTCTTTCTTTCTAGTAAGGAGTGTTTTTACTTGATTCGAGTCTAGTATGTTGTTTGACTCTTTATTTATATCTTAGGTACACGACTATTGAAATCCGTCTCCAAATAAGAATAAGGGAAGGGAGCGCTAAGGGGTTAGTGCTGTATAGTAAGTCTTACTCAGCAGGGAGCGCTAAGGAAAGGAGTAAGTGTAACTCGCCCTACCATCCTTACTTAGTTGTTAATGCTTGATAAGTCTCTTATCAGGTATTTCAATCAGTTGTTAATGCGCTCCCCTACAATATTCCATAAAGTATCCAGTTTTGTATATAGGTCATATTCATCTATTCTATCTAGTAGTTAGAGAACAGAACAAGCAATGGAAGAAATAAGTACTATACAGTGTACTCACATTCTTAAAGCAAGGGAACAATGTGACTTATATGCTTTTCTGAAATGTTACTTATATGATTTTCTGAAATAGAGTGCGTGCAGTTCCGGTACTTAATTATATCATGGTTTGAAGGTACTTAATTATATCCAATGTGGGGTGGTGACTAATATGATTTGAAACAATCCGTAGCGCGCGTTAGGTGTGAAACACGTTTTAAGTAGAAATACGTTGCTTGTTCACTGGCAGGCAGCTCTAAGTCTAGTATCAAGTAAAGTCTCAGATATCTCAACAGCTTTAGTGAGTTCTGAGAACAGTTTTAGGTGTTATGTTACTATATTCTATAAAATGTGCAAATGACTATAGCGCGGGTGCTAGGGCTCGAAGGGTAGTAGACTTACTAGCTTTCCCGCTGACTTTCCTATATCCACGAGCAACAGTTGATTCTCTCAATCTCAATGATGACACTAGCCCTCTGCCTTTGTCCTAAAGTAGTATAGCGTTCGGATGCCCATATTAATTCTTCTGCCCCTATTCATTCAACAAGTAATCCGTTTTTAAGCAAAGGGAAAGCGAGTTAGCTTCCGATATAAGTATTAATAAGTGGATATAAGTATAATAAACATAAGATAAGGGTTATGCCCAATTCTCCTAAGAAACAATATTAGAAACCGTTGCTTGTCTGCTTGTTTATACGTAGCTTGCCGGCTTGTCGTCTTGTCCGCTTTCCCTGGCTTATCTTATATATTTAGCTATAGGGATTCCATTCCACAAGTATAGAGATTCCATTCCAAAGTATAGACTGAGTTCGAACAAGTGTGTTTGTGAGTTTCAGTAAGCAATGAGGTTGAGGTGACCAGTGACTTAATTCTATAAGAAGTGGGTACACCATCTTTCTTTACTTTAGGCGCTTTGGGAATGAAAGCCAATCAATAACCTTAACCCCGACTCTTTTCTTTCGACTCACCTTGTAGTGGGCGCTCGTTCGCCAAGAGATTATGTTCTAGATTCTACAAGAACCGCATTAGCTTCAATGCTTGTTCCCGCTTCTTTTCTTTTCTTGATCCAACATCTTCTCCTTATTCTGATCTTTCAACCAGCAGCTTTGGATTCTTCTCCAGCAGATTATATCGGCACTGATTCATTATCTGGTCGACTTGAAAGAATTGGATCTTGAACGTGGGCACACCTCATATATAATGGGAATTTAGGAGCTGAGCTAACTTTAGCCACTGACGCTTACGCACGACTGATTGATTTCCAGAGTTGTGGTCCGTTCGAGCAAACACATGTAGTTTTCTTGTTGTTCGGGATGCTAACGGTAGTTTTGGGGTGGATCCGGTAATTGAATTGAGGTGAGTGAATCCAAGCCTTAATAACTATAAGGTTAAGAACAAAGAAGAATATCAGTATTGGGAACAGCGCAACAAATAGGAAAAATGTATTAGGAACATAAAGATGATGGGCTTCAATGCATCAGAAGGGAATTTCCTTTCGGGGTATTAAATCAAATCCGTTAATTTGCTATTGGATTAGTTAACAGTCGTTAAACAAGATAAATAGGGGCCATAAATACAAGTGAAATAAACAACAAGCTACGGCTACCCGGGTACCCAGAGTTATGAAGAAGTCCTGTTTTGTGTTCGGGGAATCCCAAATCCGCTCTGAATTCCCTTATAGTGGGAACTCTCTCTTGCTTGTTCGGTGCGAGTTCCATTCATGTTTGCAATGCACACACAGCAGTTCTCTTTTTTCCTATTAGCGAGTTATGTTATATAGAAAAGTTTGTAAAGACACACACTGCTTCTGCTTCAAAACGTAAGGGCATGGATTGATTGCCTGGCAGCGAGGAGTTTAGAGGTGAGCTGCTTTCTGAAACTCTGGAATTGCAGCTGACTTTAGCACCCAAATGGACTCTACTGATTGACTTAGTGCTGAAGAAGGTCCGATTATTTCTCGTCATTTAACGCAACTACCCGTCATAGGGAAACCGCTTCATAAGCCCATAAGAAGTGTAAAGGCAAGAAGTGACAAACCCATTAACTTCTATTTCTCTATAAATTGAAACTCCCTTCCCATTAGCGACCTAAACTCTCACTTATGATTATCTCTAAGACTAGGATTCAATTCGAACAAGAACAGGAACTGCCGAGCTACAGCTTTCAACTCCGTTAGCTTAAAAGTGCTCATAAGCTGTTGCTTGCTCATTTGCTGTTGCTTTAAGAAAACAATCTGGGCACCACTACAAGGGAAAGTCAATCACTGACACCGAACAGTCATAGGTTTTTAAGCAAGGCATGAATAATAATAATAATAAGGTTAGTTGACAACACGGAGACAAAGGCAGCAACCATAGAGTCAGATGTCCGGTTAATCATTTATAGAATAGAGGTACATTCGCACTCAGCAATCACGTCTGGGGCACCGGGGGAATCGATTGAAAACGGATATCCACACTCGGTCCCATCCCATCGGGTTCGCAATGATTATCTCCAGCAAAGAATCGACGCATTGGCATGCCGAGTAGACTACAATTTGTGGCACCATATCCTACCTATGCCGAATGGAAGTCTCCCAAGTGGGGTGTGGGATCGTAAATAGTTGGAACTCAGTCTCCGACGAAGAAGGTTCCGCCGAAGCTAGAGCTGGGAATGGCGACTGGGTGGACATAGATATGCAAGATCGTCTTACCTAACTAAGATAGGACTTCCGAGAGTAAACCAAGGGAAGTGGCTTTAGAGCGGTTAAAGGACGGACGAAGCTGGGGTTCGCGAATGGCGGTGTTGGTGCTACAAAGAAGACTTGGTGGGAACCAGGTAGGCAGGGAAGGGCCTCGTCGAAATCATCGGCTCTCTGCCCAAGGCCTAGGCCGTAGCCCGGTTATTGAAGAGACTGTCTCAGCGGTGGATCGAGTAGCATAGGCTGAGTCTCATTCACCATCCCGGGATTTCGTTCTTACCCCAAAATGCAACCATCATGCTTGGATGGAACATGCTTGGATGGCAGGAGCATTCAATACTCTCGAGTGGAGGCACCTCTAATATTATAGGTCTTGAGTGAGTTGTTAATTCTTGTGAGTTGGCTTGTTAGGTTCTATCTAAGATATTCGGAATCAAGATCCAGATAGAATGGTTGGCTTTATCAATCGCTTTCTCGGCCGGCTAAAGGAAGAATCGAGAGCTGGAAGCTACCCTTATTATTATAGAAAGGGTTTGTTTGAAACCTTTTAAAGGAGTGTAAAGGGGAAAGTGCAAAGCCCAAACCGAACTGCAACTATAGGAGAATTCATTAGAACAGTCCTTCTCTGATTATGATATAAGATGACTTCTGGGTTTAGGCGCTAGAACTAATCTATTGAAAGGTAGCGCGTTGAACTCATATCTAAACTAGACTACTTTCATTAATAGAAAAACGATTATCCCGCTGAGCTCGGAGCAAGGTTAAAGTAAAGAACAACCGTATGCTAGCACCCCAGCCGTCGTAGTCGTTGTAGTCAATAGCTCGGCTCGGTCAAAGGGTTTTTTCGTATCGAATTGTTACGATCAGAGCAGAGTCCGTTCCAGTCTCATCAGAGTGGTATGAACCTTTCGCTTCTAATTATGGTTCTTACGTTGGTTGTATAAGTCTACCGAGGGAATGCCTACTGCCCAAGAAGCGGAAACCGATCCGATGATGTTAATGTTAACTGGTTATGCAGATTTATAAGCCATGGCAACCCATCTTTCCCCTGTATAAAATACAGAAGTGTCTCCGAACAATTGATGATTGAGCTAACCCCATCTGAAGCTTTCAACTTAACAGCACGGAATCCGGGGTGGGGCTTTGATCCGAGTCTTCTTTCATGCCGTGTAGACCGATGCCAGATCTTCTTTCCTTTTACCGGACATTTCCCATACAAATTCCAACTTTCTCTCTTACCGGATTACAGGCAATCCATGCTAATAAAGTCAGAACAGGTTTGCTTTACTTTGATTGACTTAGACTGATTCTACTTGATAAGATACAAGATCTTCTGTAGGAGCAAATCCCCCTTTCCTTTTGTCTTAATACCAATAACCAAGACAGGAAGGAATGGACAGCTATTTTCTCTTATCTTGACTTTCCATCTAGATTCTATTTCAATTTAAAGATAGCAGATCCTTCCAACTTTGACATAGTTGTGTCCCGGCAAAGACAGAAGAGTGGATCGAGCTGGAATGCAAGCAAAGGAATTGACTCACTGACAGGTTTACTTGATTGATTGCTTGCCCGTAATATTAGTTGGCTGATTCCAAGTCTTTGTAGCCAGTAACTTCCATTACTTTCCAGAAATCAAGAGAAATCCAGACTTGCCCATGATGTTGCTTAGGGTGATACTTTCTAAGATAAGATAATCCATTAGATTGAAGAAAGCACGCTTGGTCTCATTCCTCTTTCCTCAACTTCCAGGCATGTCAATTCCGAAAAGCTATAGAATTCAAATATTCCATACTCCTGTATAAAGTAGATAGAGTCGAGAGAGCTTCTCTTCTATGGAAATTCCATATCCATTATTCTCTATTATCTCTGTCCCCGCTTGTTAGTGTTATTATTGGATAGCTCTCCATTCAAATAAGTCATTTTCCCGGGTAGGAGGCTAGTTAGGATAGAAGTAACCTTTGGATTATTAAGTAGGAGTGCAGTGAGGAAAGCACGATAGGAGGCATGTACTCTTCAAGGGTGACCGGAAAGCTTGGAGGTTGTTCGAGTAGCTCGTCTGGCACTCCCTAGGACCCTAAGGCTTTTGATGTTTGATCTTCTTCCCTCTCTAGATTGGGTCTTCCCCAGTGGGACGGAGGAATCAAAGTGCCCGACAGGTTGATCTCTTACAAAAAGGTAGGCAATAGTAGCGCTAGGCTAAGCTGGGCTTCCTATCTAAAGTCGGAATTGAGTGATCGCCCATGTGTTAATAAGGGCATAGCTTCCTCGCTTTCCCTTTTTGGATGTATCAAAGGTGTAAGTCACAAACGAATCCTCTGAATTCTCGCGGCTGATGAAGAGTTCCCTAGCAAGACGGTTTTGCACCGAGAATGAATGAATGAAATAGTGGAGTCTTCATAAGAGTAAGGCACTTATCCACTTTCACCCGATTCCTATAACAAACGATTATATGAAAAGAGGTTGGTGACATAACTAATATGAATCGCATTTGGGGGAATCTTTCTTCCTTCCCTCTGGGTGAATTGGAATCTCGTTGACAAGCATGACAATGGGTACATTCGACCTCTTGTGAAATCGGTGGCTCTTTCTTTCCTACCCTTTTGGAATTTGGATTTCACTTACGTATTCAAAGATGAACTCCTTCTTAATGGAAGGAGAAGTTCCCCGTGCTTTCCGAATCAAGTTTTTGGAGGTATGGCTGAGTGTTTTAAGGCATTGGTTTGCTAAATCGACATGCAAGAATCCTTTCTGGAAAGATGGGGTTGGTGAACCTTCCTACCCTAGGGGTTTTGTTTGTTGAAGTCAATAAGGGCTAAGGTCTCCCGCTCCTATCACCCGAGCAATAGACAATGAAGAAGTGGCTCTTCCCTTATAAGAACGCTTTGACCCTTTTACATAGTTACAGAGATCCCAGCGGGAATCAATAGAAATCTTTTTAGACAGGAAAAGGAAAGAACTCTTTCCGATAGATAATCAAAGAGCAGACAGGAGCGGAGACCCATTCTATATGAGCTAGCTAGCCAATGAGATGCCATTGAGGGAGCTTCAACCGATGTCCCTATGTGCCAGCCTCTTACTCTAGCCCGTGGTTAGGAAAGCAAGTTATCTCATCTCACTCTTACTCTAGCCCGTGGTTAGGAAAGCAAGTTATCTCATCTCAAGCAAGTCCACCTCTCCGATCGTATGTTGCCAAACCTCGTTTCGTACTTAAGGGCGAGTTGCTTCGCTCCAGTTGAAAGCCTTATTATCTAGCCAGTCTCGGGTGAAAGTTTCCGTTCTGTTTTTCCTTTTCCAGTCGTCCAGTAGCCTAGGGGAAGGCTCTACTTCAAGGTACGAGTGGGCAGCGGAGTCATCCTGTTTTTGCCAGTCCAACCAATACCCGAAATCCGTTTGTTGGTCTTTCGCAAGTCTGTTAGTCAGGTATCCAAAAGTATCCAGTTTTGCCAGTTCCAACTCTTTCCTGTAGTTATTTAAACCTTATAGGTAGTAGCTGTACTACGAGAAGCACCAGTGCAATTACTGTTAGTAGTAGAGAGAGTCCTAGAATCCACAGTGAAAGTAAGGTTTCCAGGGAGCCCATTCTTTCTGGACACTAATTCCGTCTACTAGGCAGTGGTTCGATTCCCATCAGTAGTGTGTTTTCATTCTAATAAGTCACCCAGGTTGATTCTTCTTATCATTAGTGCAATTCTTCTTGAGTGCGGGCGGTAACTCTGATTTCCTCTTAGGCCAATCAAACTCGCATCTAGACCAATGAAACTAACATAGGTAGAGCAAGGCTTCGGGACAAGGATATCAAGATTGGAAGCAAGGCAGGGCAGGCTCATAGGGCAGGCGGATCGACTGGGTAGTCAGAATTGGAGTCAGGGGCTCTCGGTCAGGTGCCGGCAAAGCTAGTATCTGAGTCAGCAGTACAGGAATAAAAGTACGTAAAGCAAGCCTTGTTATCGCTTAGCTTTCAGCACCTTGTTTTTTGTTTCGTTATCATAAGTAGAGTAGTTGCTTTCTTGCTAGTATAAGTATGGGCCTTGCCGGGCAAGTGTTCTAGCTTGATTGTCAGTAGCTCCGCTTCTGTTAGTAGCGATATCGGAATGAAAATAAGGTAGGGCAGGCTTGGTGACCATAGCAGTATCATGTATTTCTTAATTGAGAGCCCGGGAAGCAGTGACTAAACTCTTTATTATATTAGTGAAAGTATCAGGCACTAGGGCTGGTCTGAGAAGCACCAGTAGTAGGTTGCAACCAAGGAAGGGGGGACTTAGGTAGGTGAACTACAGCTTAGTAGACAGGAAAGTTAGGATGAGAGTTATTATCGGGAGACTTATATAGTGAAGTGGTTACTTGGTGCCTTGAGATCAGTATCCGTTGACTTAATGTAATTAGTAGCATACTATGGATATGGAAGTGGATATGGACTGGGATAAAGCATAGTCAGAATTCGAAATAGGAGTAACAGTTTTCAAGCAATAAGGTCAGCTTCGAGTTTATTAGCTTAAGATTGTCTAGTTAGGCGTTGGGGAATGGTAGGCAAAAGAGAAACCGTAAGGTGGAAAACGAGTGAAAAGAACAAGAGGGGAGGTCGGGCGCTAAGAGCGGAGGTTTGCAAAGGGCACTAGTACTTCTGAAGCTAATGTGGTAAAGTGGAAAGTCAGGGGTAGGGCTCTGTTACATACTAGTTGGTGCTGTCAACCATAGAACAGGAACAGTCAATTCTCTACTATACCCGGAATAGCTTCCCTTTCTTAATCGACAACTCATGAAACTGGGAATGAAGAGCGGCCCTGCCTAGCAACTTACTAAGCTTGGCCCCTTTCCTCACTTATTAACAGGAACATCTGACAAGCTACTGTCGAACGAGTGTTATTCTTAGATTCAATAAAGGCATCATCTAGTACTGTTTAGTTTAGTTCAGAAACACGAAGCTAACGGGAGAAGCTAGTTTCAATTCATGTTTTACTGTTTTCCTCGGCGCTAAAGGGAAAGGTGTTTAGAGTTTCAATTCATTAATTAGTTGTTCACTTCAGATCAACTGCTTCAGCGCATCGTCAATCAATATCCGGGTGCGATAAAAGTCGACCAGAGAGATAGGTTTGGTTCCATTCTAGTTTTCAAGTTCGAAGGAAGATAAACAGATTCTATGCGCTTCTTAAAGCTAACGGAAGTAGTGAGAAATTCATTCTTTCAATAGCAATAAAAGTGTGTCTTCGGCGTCAGGGACGGGAGTTTACAGTGTTGGCGGTTCAGAAAGGAGAGTCTCTTTGGGTGATACTGTATGGGCGACGTGTTCGAAAGAATCTTGAGTGGAAAAGCTTAACCGGACCACTGTAAGGGAAAGCCAATCCACCTCCTTATACTGTTCCTTGAGACTAAACCTACGCCTTAATTCCATTCAACAGGAAAAGGTGCATATATTCTTTAAGCAACGGCAATAAGAAATGAGTACTCTGGTTATCTCTACTCCTAACCTCGAACTGCAAGACCAGAAGTGTAGTTACAAACTAGTTATAGTAATAGCAATGCAATGATGAAGTGTTTTATGGGGAAAGCAATGAGTCAGGAGTTCCATTACTAAATGACATAAGAGGTGCACACTCCATTCTTAATACCCTGGGGGAGATCTTAAAGTAAGGGCTAACGTGAGCAAGGAGGCGGGGTGCTTTAGTGAGTTTTACCTACCTATCTTCTTGATTACTTGGTTCTATATGGGCTCCCCTCGCAGTTAGATTACTTGCTTCTCCTCTCCTGTACTTCTGCTCTGGCTATGTAAACTAATTCTGTAATTCGACCTTATGAGTTGGTCTCTGACTTCCGACTTCCCTTTCCTCTATCTCTTCTTTATAAAGAAACTAATAGAAGTAACAACTACTGATGAAACGGGACTAGCTTGCCCACCTCCTAAACTGGTTCTCTTGCCTCGGATCTAGCCTCTGATCTTGTCTTGCTCCAGTATACGCTTGGCCTCACTACTTACAATAACAGTACTGACACCCGAAACTATACTTGCTGTAAACTTAACCTCGTCTCTTTGAACTCTTGCTCCACTGATCTAATTGCTCCCCTCGGGCAACTAAGAAAGTTATTGCTCTGGTCTGGACTACTCTCCTCTTGCTCATCTAACTCTTATCCGACTGTTACTACTGAGTTTTCCATTCTTTAATGAGTTAGTTCAATTCTGAGTCTTATACTTACTCGAACAGTCCCCAGCGGATTCTCTAACTACTGATTTAGTGTAAAACACCCGAATTCTCCTGCCTGTGAAGAACTATTTAGACACTTTCTACTCTGACTTGGACTTACGCCTTAACCAATTAACAGCTAGGCGATGAAGAACCCCTGTTACAAATGCAAATGGGGATCTTCTTTCTCGCTCACTTTCTACTTAACCACACCTTTCAACCGCACAGCTTGAAAAGGCGGATTCTCCTTATCTTCAAACGGAAACTGGCCATTCGAGTCGATATGATGAAAGTCAAACTGCACTCATTCCCTTAACGGAGACCTGAGTATAACCACCCTTCTTAAACGTCGTAACACCTGTGTTCTACAGAGCTCATGGCTAATCGCTTTGAGTGCGCGTTATCAGAGTTTCAACGGACTATTCACTTATTAACTTCAATCTCATCTTGAACTTCAATCTAATCTAGGTCTCCAGCAAGGGAAGAATAATAACAATCCTAAGAATCGGAAGATCGTCTTGCAAGAAAGGATTATAGTAATAAGGATTACCCAAGTAGTATCTCTCAAGCTTCTTTCTCGTTGTTTAATGCCTGTTAACTGTCGGCTCAACCCTGCTTTATAATTTATTAACTCCACTTCAAGAATCCATTGTTCCTGCCTAAGATCTGAGCGCCTAAGCTAGTTCATTGCCTACTTTATCCGGCCCTCCCTTTAGCCCTGAGTCAACCTTAGTGGAGAGTGGAATTATTCCTTATGAATTTCTTCTTACCGGCATCTTGGCAACCGCTCCGTATTCTTCTCCGGTCCACCTTCTGGATACTCTTCCGCTTAACCACTATGTAGGCATTCGATTCGATATTATTCTATTCTATATATGAGAAAACCAGAACTCAACTTGAAGGGAACGACCCGCTTGCTACTTATTGACTTTAAACAGGATATGCAACTCTATTTGTAGTTGGAGGCTTCACTTTAGATGGAGGGCGCAGAGTCAAAGCAGTTTCAATGAATTGACGCCTAAGAGCATAGGACCCTTGCCTTTACTCACCTTCCGTCTTCAACCCTAGAGCCGAGCCTTTACTTACCTTCAAGCTGTGAGTCAGGAGCGGGCTACGATAGAGAATCCGAGGCCATAGAAAAGCAGGATCTATAAAGTCTCTCTGCGCAGATATTCCATTACATTCTCACTTTTGAGCTTTAGTATATTAGTTAGTAATATGACCCCTAATCTCTATTATAGGAGTGGAGTCACAACTATAGGAGTAACTCGACAAAGTATAAACTAACCGTTCGACAGAATCTCATTTTGAATCAAGGGAAGGGCACTTAATTACTCACTGGTCTACTTCCGTTTTAGGGAAGGGCTTTGCTTCTCCTAATAATGAAAGGGCTTTTCTTCTCCTTGAGACCATCTAAGTTTCTTCAATCGGCAAAAAGAAGGGTTAAGTGTTATAAGGCTTTCAGAGATAGGGACTCCATCGATGAGAAAGAGTGATTCAGTGAATCGGTGGATCACACACGGAGACAGGGGCAGACCTAACAATTGATATTGTAGAATCTGTGTTGAAAGAGAAATAACCCACTGGGGGCAAGAGTAAACTATAAGGAATAGGATCGAAAAGCGTCCTACTAAAGAAGTGAGCAAGCAAGCCGAAGACAGACCAGACCCATCTTTCCAACTAAGTCCAAGTAAAGGAACCTTTAATGGAATTGACGATGTCTTCCGTCATCAGCAAGCGGTGGCCGACAAAGCGCTTTTCCCTGCAATTGGAGATACAGAGTTTCTCAATTATACTATAGGGAGTTTCACGTCTTATTCTTATGAGTAGACTATGTTCTCATATAAGCCAGAAGCAAGCATTCCATAAAGGGTTATATTCATTATTGCAAGTTCAAGTCGTCCTGTCTGTTTTCGTTCCTTTCTCCGCCAGTTAAGAACAAGTCCTGTGTTTGGGAGCTAACTCATTACAGACTACAACACTGCCTGCTAAGACCGAAGCTGGGTATGCTCGGGCTGATACTGGTACCACCGAGACAGGAGCTAGGGCTACTAAGGCTGCTACTGGTGCTACTCGGAATGGAGCTGACTAATATCGGACTGCAGCTATGTAGTTAGAGAATGAAGCGGGTAAGTGGTTCTCGGTTTAGACCGATCAAAAAGATAGATAATTTTACCAAAGACAGGACTTCCCTCTTTCGAAACTTTCTCCTTAATAATAATATAATGAATTTAGTATAGGCCAAGTAGAGAAAAGAGCCCCACAATTATATCTTTTTCTCATAGCTTAACACAAGCACCCTAGCCTCGTATAGGAATTCACCAAGTCATTCCACAAGCAAAGCTGCTGTCAACAATACCAATTCTCTGGCTACAACTACTGATTCCACAGCTGACCTTGCAGACCTCCTAAACAGCTTCCCTTGAGACCTCGACTCTGGCTCTGTCCACTATTAACTGCATTCGCCTCTCTCTCCTATTGCAACTAATACAGTTCCTTCGGCTCATCTAACGGGGAGTCAACTAATAACTCTGGCTACTCGGTATTCAACAAGAGCAAGAACAGGTACCAACTTAATATAAGGTCTACTACTACTGAGTTCAATTACGGATTCCACTGGTTCCCTTGCCGAAACTGTAAATAAGGGCAAACTCTCCCTCTTGCTCATTCCAAGCCCTATGTTCGTCATAAAAAATAGGTGCTATAGCTATAGGTCGAGGCCTATATAAGAAGGTAAGGGGTGGTGAACTCCAAGGTGAGAATGAAACCCCTTATTATACCATCCGGCAAAGAATGAACTTTGTTGTCGACTTGGCCCGATGCTCTAGTAGTAGTAACTACGGCTCACACAGGACTTGGTCATACATAACTTTAGGACTTGGCAATTGATGGCTCCTATGACTATGGCTACAAATACTTCCTCTCCTCAAGTTCAATTCCAATTCTACTCTTTGGGGGCGAGAGGGAGCTGATCTTCTAGATTCAACAAAAACACCTGATCGGGTAGGTTGACGAGAGGGTTTCCAACTTCTAATAAAGGCCAGTGGAATTATGAGTGGAATACCTTTAGTACTGCTCCCTTGAGTACTGCTTTCAGTCTGAAGTAGGGGTGGAGTTAAGCCTGGTTGTTAGGTGCCTTAGTCCTGGTTGTTAGGTGCCTTAGCCCTGTTGTTAGTAGTAGTAGTCTCAGTAGCTAGGGTTTCCGCCTTGTTAGCAGCGGTTTCGTTCCCAGACTACCTTATAAGGTTGATTCTGGTTGCAGGGGATCGGTAGGCAAGTACTGGTTCTTGGTAGTTGGTTGATTATTCCGGTTTCCTATATATAGAGAAATACGGAATTTAGGAGTGGAAAAGTCATTTCAGGAGATAGATTTGTTCTAAGCTTAACACAAGCACTAAACCCTTTCACTCCGTAGTCAACTAATACAGATGAAGCTTTA
>NW_008994768.1:0-12868 GCF_000313855.2 Musa acuminata subsp. malaccensis
TTGATTTTGGACTCTTTCGCTCGGCTAGTGCCTTCATGAGTGACCTCAAGAGTTCTCCAAATATCAAAAGCCAAATCACAAATTGAAACACAATTAAATTCATTTTTGTCTAGTGCACAAAACAAGGGATTCATAGCCTTTGCGTTTAAAGCAAAAACCTTCTTCTCCGATTCATTCCATTCGCTCATCGGAAGAGAAGATTTTTGAAATCCGTTTTCAACAATAGTCCAAAGCTCGAAATCCATAGAAATGAGGAAGATCCTCATACGAGTCTTCCAATAAGTATAATCCGACCCATTAAACAAGGGTGGACGTGTGATAGAATGACCCTCATGTATGCCGGAGTAAGCCATCTCTCTTGGGTATCAAACCAAACAAGAGTGAGCCTAGCTATGATACCAATTGTTAGGATCGGAGCGGCACTAAGAGGGGGGGGTGAATTAGTGCAGCGGTAAAGTGCGATAATCTTTTGATAATTTAAACACTTTCGGAAACTTCGATTGCGTTTGAAACCGTTTCGATTGCGTTTTAACTTGAAGGGATAAGTAAGACGGAGACAAAGAAGTAGAGCATTAAAGTGCAAATGGTTTGCAGTAATATAAATGACAATAAGTAAATGCAAACCAGAGATCACACCGATTTTACAATAGTTCGGTCAAATGACCTACATCCACTTGCGAGGCCCCTCTTTGATGAGGCTCCCACCTTCCACTAGCAAATCTCTTGAAGGGGAAGGGTAAATACCCCTCTTACAACTTTTTACAAGCGGTTCACTCTCTTACAGATTTTCAGCAAGAAAGAAGGAGGTGAACACTAGCAAATTAAAAACAAGACTAGCAAAGACTTTTCTAAGACCTTTCTCTCAATCAATTGCTTCTCAAAAAGTTATGATCTCAGTTGAGATTTGAGGGTTAATTATAGGCCTCAAGAGGATTCAAATTTGGGCTCCAAAATTTGAATTCTCTTTGGGTTCCCGATGCTGGCGGTGCCACCGCCTGTCAGTGTCAGACACTGATAGTGCTGGGCGGTGCCACCGCCCAGCTCTCGGGTGCTGGGTGGTGCAACCGCCCAGTCTGGCGGTGCCACCGCCAGACCCTTCGGTTCACTGGTTGGGCTTCAAATTTAGCCCAAACCAAGTCTAATTTTGGCCCGGTTGGCCCCTAACCAGGATATAGGATTATCTCTTAATCCTAATCCTAATTACAAGTGAACTACATAACTAAAAACATCCTAAGCAAGTTTTCAACCGTGAATGTCGAGTCTTGTTCCGGCGAGCTTTCCGATGAACTTCTTCCGACGGACTCCCAACAAGCTCCCGATCTTGTGATGACTTTAACGAGTAGCCGAGCCTTCTCGGTGATCTCCGTGAACCTCCGACGATCTCTTCGGCGAACTTCCGAAAATTCCGACAGGTTCCCGATTTCTTCTCGGTTGGTTCCAGCAGCATCTCCGACGATTCTTCGGACTCTTAAACGTCCATCGAACTTGACTCCGGTATTCTTGCTTTGTGTTTTCTGGTTATCGTAGTTAATCCTGCATACTTAACTCAATAATATGGATTAGATCAATTAACCCATCAATTGATTTTATCATCAAAATCTGAGATTCAACATGTCCAACCTATATGTGGGCTTGGACAATTGGGTCTATTAAGCCCAAATCAGTAATTAAAAGAGAAAGATGTGAGATAGGGCTAAACACGAGAGAGGAAAGTTTTTTCGTACGTGGTGTGAACGGCGACAGCACACGTCAAGTTTTCTGCTTGACGATCGGTGGTCAAACGTTGTCAGTTTTGGTCTAAATTTTATATGAAGAATCTTTGTAGTAAACTCTATAATCCTAATGGTGTTGATCTACAGTTTACCCTCTCTAAGTTACTTTCCTGCTATACCCACTTTGTGAGATCTAGAATTCTCTTACGAGGAGATTCACCCAAGATATGCTATTCTTGAGCCAATATCTATAATCTTGATGTTATTGTGATCCTCTAGTTATTCTAAAGAAGACCTATTGTAAACCTGTTATCATTACTATTGATAGTGGAAGTTTGATGTGGACTACGGTCCCGTGGTTTTTCCCACATTGGGTTTTCCACGTTAAAAGATTTGATCTCACTGTGATTGATTTTTTGCTCTTATTGTTTATACTGTGTCGGTTGATATTTACATTTGGATATCAAGTTGGTATTTTGATGAGGAACCCATTTTGATACGCAAAGAGGGAAAAGAATATTTCGTTTTAATAGGTTTTTTCCCAACACCTTATTAAATATATGGTCTTTATAATTGAATAAGATATATAATAGAACTAATTGAATTCTAATGACAGATATTGGTCAATAGAAAAAAGTTCATATTATAATAAAATTCCTTAGGGGATGTCCTTGATGGGAGAAACTCTCCTAATAACTTATGATATCCCCTTATTAAATATATGGTCATTTATAATTGGATAAGATATATAATAGAACTAACTGAATTCTGATGACAAATATCGGTCAATAGAAAAAAAAGTTCATATTATAATAGGATTCCTTAGGGGATACACTTGATGGGAGAAACTCTCATAATAACTTATCATAGATTCTTTGCTCTCGCCTATAAATAGATAGGACCTCTAGAGATTAAATGATGCATGTCAGAGGATGCAGTTGAGAGATTATAGTTTCTTTCTCAACCTCCTTGAACCATTAATCTAAATGTCTAGTTCTCTTTATAGATATAGTGATTTTGGATCTAAAGACAGTGTCCAGATCACATAGAGATCCTTTTCAGATGGTATCAAAAGGTATACATCATAAAAATCGATCTAATGTTATTTGATTTCAATCCTATAGCATAAAAGTTTGTTTGCATTACATATAACATATTACAGATTTTATGCTTACAATTGGTATCAAAGCATAGGTTTTTGAAATCAAATATCTTAGATATATTGTTTTCTAATTTATGATGTTTGAATAATCTATATTTTGTCGATCTAAATTCTTATCTTTGTTGCTTGCTTGCTGGTGATGTTAGATTCCTTATAACGCGATATTCAATGATTGTGAAGCGGCAATGGTTGTTGTGCAGCATCGCTACCTACCTTACTGTGTACTGCTAGTGGATCTACTGGCGGCAGCGGTTGTACCGGCAACGTGCGTGCTGCGGCAGCAACAGCGACCGTGGACCACACGCGGGGAGAAGCTGTGTCTAAGCGGCAGCCGCACGAGGGCAGCAATCACACCTAAGCGGCAACTACGCATGGGCAGAAGCCGCATCCAGGCGACGACCATGCGAGGGCAACAGTCATGCCCAGACGACAGCCACATCTAAGCGGCAACCGCACGTGGGCACGTCATGCCCAAGCAACGATCACGCCCTAGGTTGGTGTTGTAGGGGGCCACATAATCGGCAACTGCCCACAGGCAATAGCCATGCATGCAACGATTATGCAGGCAGCGGCAACAATACATGTAGGAAAATTAGGGTTTTTAAGCAAAATTACAATTTTACCCTTTCTTTGAGATTAGGGTTTTTATCAAATTATAGCTTTGCCTTTCTTATTTTATTAATGCCTTTTAGTATTTTGGTAGTTTTGCCGTTTAGAAATGTCATAATTATATCTAATATTCTATTCTATCAATAAAATTATAGTTTTACCCTTATGGAATTAAAATTTTTTAATTAATATTCTCAATTATAAAATTGATAAATATGATTTATTTTAATTATGATTGAATTTGATCATGATTATATTTTGATTATTTTATTAAATTTAAGTTTGATAAAAAATATAAATTATGGTTTCTTTTATAGTTTTCATATGACTTATTGATTATATTTTGCATGTGGTGAATAAATCTAATTATTATTTTTGGATAATTATTTGGTTATTCACATATATATATATATATATATATATATATATATATATATATATATATATATTTGAACTTATGAAATAATATTTATCTTTCACATGAAGGCATGATTTATATGTTATCATGATTACAATTATCATATGAGTTTTTCTTTTTGTTGACTAATATTCAATAATTATTATAGTTGTTATTCTATTATTAAACTTCTTAGCATAAATTAAATTAAAAAAATTTAATGAATATTATTTGTAACTCATCTTCCTAAGTTTTATTTGACTTGTAGCTGTCAAAGTAGTATGGGATGATAGGTTTTTGGGATGTGAATTACAATAAAAATTTTCTCATTTATAGGATATTTTAGATTATATTTTATATTTTTGTATTAGTATCGTAGCCACCAAACTGACCTAAACCAATAATTTATAAAATTATATTAAAAAATTAGTTATAAATGATATTAAGGAAATAATATTAATAATGACACATAGGATATTTAGATAAGATGATACTGTTTTGAATATCCTTATAGTTTAAGGTTGTATATCCAAATGTAATAATACTATTCTATAAGGATGGTATCAGCCCTTCATAAATGATCTTGAATGAATACTAGATATGTCAATATTTCACCCGAATGTGGAATATAAATGATATTGATAGTTCATCAAATTTTAAAAACTTAAAGCATTAATATTATTTTATATTTTGCTGTGGTACTTCCATCCATATAGTCTCATGCTTTTAATGTCCCTATACTCTTTGGATCAAATTATTCAGAATGATAGAGCATATGTAATTCACACTAGGCGTATTAGATCTTGACTTAGCATTGCTTGTTGAAAAGCCTACAGATTTGGCTGATGAAAGTATTATAGAACAAGTTAATGAAATGAAGTCTTGGGAAAGATCTGATAAGCTTAATTTAATATTCATAAGAATGACGATTGTAAATAATATAAAGACTTCATTACCGATTACAACTAGTGCACAGGAATATTTAAAAGTCATTAAAGAAAAATTTAAATCTACTGATAAGTCATTGGCTAGCACACTAATGAAAGAACTGACTACGGTTTAGTATGATGATACTCGAGGAATTCAGGATCACATCCTTAATGTATCTGAGAAAGTTGTAAAACTTAACGCATTAAGCATGAATGTTGATGAGTTTTTTCTCATGCAATTCATTCTTAATTCTTTTCCTTTTTAGTTTAGCCCATTCAAGATTCACTACAATACAAATAAGGATAAGTGGGACTTGAATGAGTTAACTAGTATGTGTGTTCAAGAAGAATGAAGATTAAGGCAGAAAAGTTCATATAATGTCATGACTACTACTCAAGGAGTTGGTAATAAGAAAAGAAAATTGAAGCATCATCCATTAAAGAAATTTGTCGGGTCTAGAAATATTAAACGGACTAATGAAAAGAAAGTTTTACAATAAATAATTTCTTTTGTGACAAGAAAAGGCATATGAAGAAGGACTGCATTAAAAGCAAGACTTGTTCAAAAAGAAATGTATAAACTCGACCTTTGTATGTTTTGAATCAAATATTACAGAAGTTCCTTTTAATACTTGGCGGATTGATTATGGTGCTCTAACTTATATTACCAATAATATGTACGGATTTCTTTCAATCTAAAAATCAAAAAAATATTAAAGATTCATTATTATGAGAAATCATCTCAAAGCAAAAGTGATGTTAGTGGGGACTTATCGTCTACGCCTAGAAATGGGTCATCTAATAGATCTTGTTGACATATGTTATGTTTCTACTATTTCTAAAAATTTAATTTCTCTATCTAGAATTGATAAGCTAGGATATTATTTTTCTTTTGGTAATGGTAAACTCAATATATTTTATGATTCAATAAAAGTTGGTTATGGAATTTTGTATGATGGTTTGTACAGAATTAATTTGAATCTTAAGTTTGCAAAGATATTATTGACCCTACAATCAAGTGTTGGATTAAAACGTAGTTTCAATAATGAAAGATATTCTATATTGTGGCATAGACGATTAGGACATATCTCTAAAGAAAGAATTGAAAGATAAGTAAAGGATAATATTTTAGAAGATTTAGACTTTACTCATTTTGATATTTGTATAAATTGTATTAAGGGAAAGCAAACTAAACATATAAAGAAAAATATCACAAGAAATAAAGAACTTCAAAAGATTATTCATACTGATATCTACGGATCACTCCATATTCCCTGTTTTAGAATAGAAAACTATTTCATCATATTTATAAATAACCTATCCAGATATGGCTATGTTTATCTAATACATAAAAAGTCTCAAGCTATTGACACTCTTGAAGTGTACATAAATGAGATCGAGAGATAACAAGATAAAAATTTTAAAATTATCAAATCTGACAAAAGTGGTGAATTTTATAGCAAATATGATGAATCTGATTAAAATATTAGTCATTTTGTTAAATTCCTAGAACAACAGGGTATTTGTGCTTAATATGCATTACCAGGTTTGCCACAGCAGAATGGTATTACTAAAAGGCAAAATCATACTCTTATAGATATGATTAGGAGCATAATGAGTTATTCATTTGTACTTGAGTCAATATAGGGTGAAGCTCTTAGGACAATTATGTACATCTTGAACATGATTCCCAGTAAGTCAGTTCCATCAACTCCATTTGAGTTCTGAATTAGTAGAAAGCTTAATCTGAGACATTTACATATTTAGGGGTGTCCTACGAAGATAAGAGTATTCAATTCAACTACAGGAAAAGAAATTGGATCCAATAACTATTTCTAGATATTTTATTGGTTATCCAAAAAAATCCAATGGATACATATTTTATTGCCCTAATCATAATACGAGGATAGTAGAATCTAATAATACAATATTCCTAGAAAATGATGAAATCAATGGAACTAAAAAATCTCAAAGGATCAATTTTGGTATTGAGGAGATTCAGGTTAATTCTCCCATATCATCTCCTATTCGAAAAATTATTATTCCTTAAATAAATGAGAGAATTGACAAGGGTGAAAAATAAAATAACATCGATGAACTCTCACATGATGTTGATGTCGCCGCTAATAATCTTGTAGAACAATTACAATTGGCAGCTTTGAGAAGATCTCAAAGGAAAATGAAATATGACATTTCTGATGATTATGTGGTATGTCTACAAGAATCATATTGTGATATAGGAATAAAAAGAGACCCCTTATCGTTTTCACAAGCGTAACGATTTTGAAAAATTATATGATGCAATGAAAGAAGTGTTAAAATCAATGGTACAAAATGGTATCTGGGAATTCATTGAATTACCTAATAATTATAAAAAAAGTCGATTGTAAATAGATCTTTAAGCCATAACGTGACTCAGCGAATAATATCGAATGATATAAAGCCAGACTTATGGCTAAAGGCTTTTCTCAAAAAGAAGGCATCGACTATAATAGGACTTTTTCTCTAGTTTTTAGAAAGGACTTATTAAGAATCGTCATGGCATTAGTAGCTTATTATGATCTTGAGTTACACCAGATGAATATAAAAATAATATTTCTGAATGGAGATCTGGATGAGAAAATCTATATTGAATAACCTGAAAGATTCATAGAGGGAAAAGAAAGTCAGGCTTGTAAACTTAAGAAATCCATTTATGGCCTTAAACAAGCTTCTAAACAATAGTATATAAAGTTTCATGATACTATTACTTTCTTCGAATTTAAGGAAAACACTGTTGATTAATACATATATCTAAAGGTAAGTGGGAGCAAGTTTATTATATTGATATTATATGTGGATGATATTTTATTTGTTAGTAGTGATCTTAGTTTATTGCACAAAATCAAAATATTTCTTAGCAAAAACTTTAAAATGGTTGATATGAATGAGATAACATATGTTATTGGCATTAAGATATTCAGTAATAGATCTCAAGGATTATTAGAACTGTTTGAGAAAGGATGTATTAATCGTATCTTGGAGAGATTTAATGTAGCTTTGCTCAGACAATGAGATACCCATTGCTAGAGATAAAAAATTCAATGAAAAACCTATGCTTGAAAAATGACTTAAAAAGATATCAAATGAAAAATATTCCTTATAGGTGCATAGTTGGAAGTCTATTATATAGTCAAACATATACAAGACTATATATTAGTTTTGCAGTTGCAATGTTAGGTAGATACCAAAGTAACCTAGGAATAGAACATTGGAAAGCTACAAAGAAAGCAATGAGATATTTGCAGGGGACAACACATTATATGCTCACATATAGGAGATCAAATCAGCTTGAAGGGACAAGATATTCAGATATTGATTTTATAAATTACCTCAACAATATAAAATTTAGTTCAGGATTTATATTCATGTTAGCTGGTGGGGCAATCTCTTAGAAAAGTATAAACCAATCGCTTATTGCATCATCAACAATATAAGCTGAATTTGTAGCATGCTTTGATGCCACAAATCAAACTTTAGAGTTGTGAAATTTTATCTCAAGACTTGGTGTGGTCGATTCAATTGTCGGGCCGCTGAAGATATTTTGTGATAATACCATAGAAATTTTATTCTCTAAGAATGATAAGTATTATAGTAGTTCCATGCTTATCGAGATAAAGTACTTGGTTGTTAAAGAAAGAGTTCAGAAACAACAAGTGTCAATTGAGAACCTGAGCACTAGTATAATGATTGCTTATCCATTGTGAGTAAGTCATAAAAGATATGATGATGCATGTTTAGGTGAATACTATTATTGATAATTTTTTTGCTTAATTAAAGTAATTTATTTCTACTATCTGTTTATATTTATGTTTATATATATTATAGTTGAATATAATAATAGGACTATCTTGACAAGACATATTATAGGGGTCATTATAGATTATATTAGGAAAGACTAACAATGTTGTGGTACATAGAAAGAAGTATGACATTAATGATATACAACCACTATGACTCGCATTAATAGTTAGATTTAATATAGTATTATTGTGCTTATTAGACTTGTTGGCTTGTTTTTAAAATTTATGATCATGCATAAAATGTTTTTTAAATTTTTTTTGAAATCCACATAGGTAAAATTATTTTTAAACAAATTTTGTTTTGTTTATTTTGATTTTGAATATCTTTTATATATTATCAATTAATTGGCCAAGTGGAAGAATATTATATTATGTGGCCCTTTATAATTGGATAAAGTATATGATAAAACTAATTTGATTCTGATGATATATATTGGTCAATAGAAAGAAGTTCATATTATACTATGTCCTTAAGGGATGCTCTTGATGGGAGGAACTCTCCTAATAATTTATCTTAGACTTTTTGCTCTTGTCTATAAATAGACAAATCCTCTAAGGATTAAATGACACATGTCGTAGAGGATGTAGTTGAGAGATTATAGTTTCTTTCTCAACCTTTCTGAACCATCAATCTAAGTGATATTGTGAAAACATAGGAAGAAAGAAGAAGTATCTAGTTCTCCTTGTAGATTAATAATGATTTTGAATCTAAAGACAATGCTCGGATCGTAAAAATATCCTTTTCAGATAATATCAAAAAATATGCATAGTAAAAATTGATCTAATATTATTTAATTTTAATCATAATACAAAAATCTTTTATATTATATATAATATATTATAGATTTTATGCACATCCTCACCATTTACCTACGGCTCATACATGCTAAGTTCAACTTTTCTCGTAGCCTCCTATTTTCATAATAATGTGCTCAGTCCTCAAGACTTATAATCGGTGTGTAATCCTCGAAACTCTATAGTGAACTCTATAGTGAATAGTTTAACTTTTGTCTCGATCCTAATGTTTATGGATGCTCATTAACCAGGAACAGAATAATCAGTGTGGGAATGTTTTGTTGACATAGAAGATGTGCTGTATAGTCCCTTTTATGTCAAATGTCTCAGTTGTGGTGCTTAATCTATGTCCGTTGGCATCCTTTTGGCCGAGTGACATCCTGTCACTTCCATACATCAGTTTGTGCTTTCTATTGCTGGTCTGATTTTTCAGTTTTGACGTGGACTTTTAGTCATAGTTCCAAGTCCGAGAAGATTTAAATATAAAATCTATAATATATTATATATAATATACAAATAATTTTTTATGTTAAAATTAAAATTAAATAATATTAGATCGATTTTATGATATGTACCTTTTGATACCATTTGAAAAGGATCTGTATTGATCTACAAAAGCATCGTATTTAGATCTTAAAGAGAACTAGACTCTTCTTCTCTTCTTTTTCTATTCTTTTATAAGACCACTTAAATTGATGGTTAGGTTGAGAGAGACACTGTAATATCTTATTTGCACCCTTTATGAGATATCTTATTTAACCCTTAGAAATTCTATCTATTTATAGACGAGAGCAGAGGGTCTGGAATAAATTATTATGAGAGTTTCTTCCATCAAGTCATCCCCTAACGAATCCTATTATAATATATATTTCTTTTCTATTGACCAATATCTATCATTAGAATCTAATTAATTCTAATATATATCTTATCTAATTATAAAAGATCACATAATCTAACATTCTCTCACTTGACCCAATAATTGATAAGATATAAAAGATATTTAAAATTAAAATAAATAAAATAAAATTTGTTTGAAAATAGTTTTACCTTATTGATTCCAAAAAATTTTGAAAAGCATTTTATACATGGTCATGAATTTTTAAAAATAAGCTAATAAGTCCAATAAACATAATAATGTTATATTAAGTCCAACTATCAATGCGAGTCATAGCGGTTATATATCATTAATATCATACTCTCTTCTATGTACCACAACATTGTTAGTCTTTCCTAATATAGTCTATAATGACCCTTGTAATTTATCTTATCAAGAAAGTCCTGTTATTATATTCAACTATAATATACATAAACATAAATGTAAACAGGATAGTAAAAATAAATAATTATAATTAAGCAAGAAAAATATCGATAATAGCATCCACCTAAACATGCATCACTATATCTTTTATGGCTTGCTCATAAACCTTATTCTAAGAATATGTTCTTTAAATATTTTATAAGCTTTAGTAAATGGGTCAATAATCATCATAGTAGTGTTTAGGTTCTAAATTGGCACTTGTTGTTTCTAGACTCTTTCTCTAGCCACCAAATACTTTATCTTGATGTGCTTTGAACCACTATAGTACTTACCATTCTTAGAGAAGAAAACTACTATGGTATTATCACAAAATATCTTCAACGGCCTGGTAATTGAATCGATCACACCAAATCAAATTGCCCAACTAGCTAACATGAATACAAATCCTAAAGTTGACTTCTTACTATCGAGGCAATTTGTAAAATCAACATTTGGATATCCCATCAATTCAAACTAATTTGATCTCTTGTATGTGAGCATATAATCTTTCGTCCAATGCAGATATCTTATTACTTTCTTTGTAACTTTCTAATGTTCCATTCTCGAGTTGCTATGTAATCTACCCAATATTGCAACTACAAAACTAATATATAGTCTTGTACAGGTTTGAGCATATAACAGACTTTCAATTATGCATCCACAAGGAATATTCTTCATTTGATTCATTTTTTAAGTCATTTTTCGAGCTTTGATTTTGGTTGAATTTTTCACCTCTAGTAATAGGTGTATCATTGGCTAAACAAAGCTGCATATTAAATCTCTATAAGATAACATAGGCTTAGATCTATCCTTGAATATCTCAATATCAATAACATAGGTTGCCTCATTCATATCAACCATCTTAAAGTTCTTGCTGAGAAATATTTTGGTTTTATGCAATAAACCAATATCACTACTAGCAAGTAAAATATCATCCACACATAAGACCAATATAATAAACGTGCTCCCACTTAACTTCAGATATATGCACTAATCAATAGTATTTTCCTTAAATCTGAAGTAAGTAATAGTATCATGAAACTTTATATATCAATTATTATCTAGAAGCTTGTTTAAGGTCATAAATGAATTTCTTAAGTTTACAAGCCCAACTTTCTTTTTCCTTTTCTATGAATCTTTCAGGTTATTCCATATAGATTTTCTCATCTAGATCTTCATTCAGAAATGTTATTTTTACATCCATCTTGTGTAACTAAAGATCATAATGAGCTAGCCATGACAATTCTTAACGAGTCATTTCTAGAAACCGGAGAAAAAGTCTCATTGTTGTCGATGCCTTCTTTTTGAGAGAAACCCATATGTCTGGCTTTATATCGTTCGATATTGTCTGTTAAGTCACATTTTATCTTAAATATCTATTTACAATCGATTCTTTTATCATTATGGGTAATTCAATTAGTTCCCAAACACCATTATGTATCATTGATTTTAACTCTTCTTTCATTGCATCATATTATTTTTCAGAATCGTTCTTTTTTATGGCTTGTGAAAATGATAAGGGACCTCTTTTTATTCCTATATCATAATCTGATTCTTATAGATATACCACATAATCATCAGAAATTGTATATTTCCTTTTCCTATGAGATCTTCTTGTTGGGCTGATGGCCCATATTCAGCCCATGTGGGCTTTATCAGCTCACAGCCCACACCCCCTCTTAACCTAACCCTAATTAAGATTAGGGGGGTGTGGTGGCTGCGTTTTAGAGGCAGATTAAAGCTATAAAAAGGCAGCAACGAGGCAAATCTTGAAAGCCACGAGATTCCAAAGAGAAGAAGGAGAACAAGGCAGAAAAGGAAGAGAAAGAAAGGGAAGAAGACAAGGACAACGCAGAGAGACTGTTCTCAATCATCTAGCAGTGTTCTCATCTCAGGTTAGATCAAATCTACAGTAGGCTCTTGCTGTGATTACTTGGGAGGTTTTAGATATTGTGGGCAGTGACGTGATCCTTGTATCTCAGTTATTCTCTTGTGGTTGTTGCTAGGGTTTTGGGCAAGAGATTGAGATTTGTACATTCATTATTCTCATAGTGGATTATCTCTAGTTTGCCCCGTGGTTTTTACCCTTCACATTGAAGGGGTTTTCCACGTATATCTTGGTGTT
>NW_008994769.1:5751-16870 GCF_000313855.2 Musa acuminata subsp. malaccensis
AATGGATCCGTCCATAATAGGTATTCCAATATCCACTCATTGTACTAACTAGGACTTTGTGTCTCAACAAACTCAGGCCCAAACAAATCTTGCTAGCAAGGATATTCTTCCTCAACAAACTCAGGCCGTAACAAACATCGCCAATAAGGATACTCTGCCTCAACAAACTCATGCCCCAATAAATCTCTCTAGCCAGGTTGCACCAACAAGTACTAACCAGGATATTGTGCCGCAACAATCCTATCGCGCTTCAACAAACCCTGCCAACTAAGACCACATGATTCAAGGTATTTTAAAGTTTAAACATTTGCAAGCTATAGAAGAAGTGGATAAATATAGGAATAAAGCCATAAAAGGTAAGGATATTGTGCGAGAGGAAAATGCAAAACCGAAGGATAAGAAAAAGGATGGTACACTCCATCCAAAGTCGTAGGATGAATACCTTACTACCTTTTCCATTTTTTTATTACCGATGAAGATAACATGCTAGAATATTCATGGACTTAATAAACCTGAGAAATGCCAGGAGCTCAACAAAATAATCAAGTCTGCCACATGTGATTTTTATTCTAGTGGAAACAAAAATTAAACAATCGCGCGTCCAAGCTCAAAAGAATTTAATATGGTCGGACGCAGAATTGTTTACCAATGACTCTAATGAAACTTTTGGTAGAATATGGGTCTTATGGCATCATAACTTTATTAATGCCTGGTTTATTTCTGCTACTGATCAATTCATCTATCTTAAGGTGGAAGACAAAAAGAATGGCTCTCAATTCAATTTCACTGGTATATATGCTTCAAACAGTATGCAAGAAAGAAATACTCTTTGGTCTGACCTGACTAATATTGCAAATGGCTGTTTCAATGTACCTTAAATTGTTCTTGGAGATTTTAATACTGTTCGGTACCCAAATGAAAAAGTGGGGGGTAGACAACTTTCAGAAAACTAGCTTCAAAGTTTTAATGATTATATAGATACTACTACATTGATTGATATGAAATATGTAGGTAATTGGCTCTCCTGGAGTAATCAAGGTGCTGCTAACAGAAAAATAATGGCTCGACTTGATAGGTGTTTGATTAATAAGGAATGATTAATAGTTTACCCATATTCACTTCTTGAGTATGATGCACCATTATTTTTTTATCATTCTTTAATGTATATACACGCAGACAAAGCAACACTTAGAGGCAAGAAACCGTTTAGATTCTTTAACATGTGGAGCACTTATCCTCAATTCCTTGATGTCATCAGATCAACTTGGAATGTTTATGTGCATGGATCCCCCTCTTACATTTTATGTCAAAAGCTCAAAGCTTGTAAAGCAGCAATTAAGGAGTGGAATACAAATATCTTTGACAATATTACCACTAGAGTTCAATTCTGCAAAAAGGAACTAATGTCATTACAACATGAGCTACACTTTCAGCTCCATAATGAGAATATCATCTACAAAGAGACAGAAGCCAGAAATAACTTCATGCAAGCCTTAAAACAGGAGCAAAGTTTTGCAAAGCAGAAGTCTCGACAGCATTAGCTTACACAAGGAGATTCCAATACTAAATTTTTCTATGCTTCCATTGCTACTCGAAGGGTCGTTAACCGTATTAGGAAATGCAGAGATAAAGATGATAATCTTATTGAGAATTTAGATGAGGTTAAAGCACACACTGAGCAATATTTTTATTCCTTACTCAATCAAGCTGGGCATCCTAATAACATCTATGTGGAGCCAACTAGAAAACTTGATTCGGATGCCATTTCAATCCTCAATGCCCCAATTATAGATGACGAAATTGTAAGAGTTGTCTTTAAGTCACCGAAGCACAAAAGCCTTTGACCAGATAGATTTCCTGCTGAATTTTACCAAATTACATAGTCTATTATTGGTAATGATGTGATTAAAGCTTTCCAACACTTTTTCTCTTCAGGCCATATTCTTAGAGAGATAAATTACACTTTTATTTCTTTAATTCCCAAGAATGCAGGGGCTGATTCACTAGAGAACTATCGACCCATATCTTTATGTAACTTTATTTACAAGATCATCTCCAAAGTGTTAGCAGATAGATTGCAAAAGGTAATACACAAGATAATTAGTCGAAATCAAGTTATATTCTTAGAGAGATGATATTCTTAGAGAGATCTCTTCAGGTGTAAAGTGTAAAAGTTCTCTTCAGGTCATATTCTTAGAGAGATAAATTATACTTTTATCTCTTTAATTCCTAAGAATGCAGGGGCAGATTCACTGAAGAACTATCGACCCATATCATTATCTAATTTTATTTACAAGATCATCTCCAAAATATTGGTAGATAGAATGCAAAAGGTAATACACAAAGTCATTAGCTCTAATTAGGTTGCTTTCATCAAAGGAAGAAGTATATATCATAACATTAAGCTTGCTAATGACTTAGTCATAGATCTGCACTCAAAAGCAAGAGGGACGAAAATTTGTTTTAAAGCTGATTTACGGAAAGCCTTTGATTCAGTTAATAGGAAATTTATCTATAAGATGCTCCTCGATATGAACTTCCCATAGCAATGGGTTAATTGGATTTAAAGTTGCTTGGAAACTCCAAAGTTTTCGATACACTTTAATGGCTCACCTATTGGTTTTTTTGGGAGCACGAATGGCATCCGATAAGGTAATCCACTCTCTCTATATCTATTTACTATTGCGATGGAAGGACTTAACTGTATGTTGGAACACGCAGTCTCGAATGGTAGCATTAAGGTACCCAATGCTGGTTCTATTCATATATCACACATAATTTTTGCAGATGATTTACTTATCTTTCTCCAAAATGATCCAACTTCAATAAGGAACCTGTCATCTATTTTTATCAACTTTGGTATGGTTTCTGGCCTTCAGTTAAATCATGCAAAAAGTAAAGTATATATAGGTCCTTGCATTAAGGAAAAGGACTTTATTACACACACTCTGGGGGTTAGTGAGGGAAGCCTGCTAGTTCCTTATCTGGGTCTCCCACTCATATCCATTGGCATTCACAAAACCCACTGTCTGCCTATCCTGTAAAAAATAAAGAATAGAATTTCTTCTTAGAAAAATAGGCTTCTATCAAAAGCAGGATGACTTCAACTCATCCGTTTGGTGTTGTACTCTTACTCTTTATATTGGGCTAATGCATTTCTTTTGCCTGCTGGACTTCTCCAAAATATTGAATGGTTATTAATGAATTTTTTCTGGAATGGTACAAATGATAAGGCAATGCATATGATAAATTAGGACAGCATCTGCAAACCGAAAGATGAAGGAGGCTAAACTTGAGAAATATTAAAGATTGGAATAAAGCATGTCTGGTACAACAATTGTGGGATTTTATACAAAAATAAATGTTCCTTATGGTCATTTTGGGTTTCTGCTTGTTGGAAAAAAATCTATTAAAACAGAATATTCTTTTCCCTCTTTACGTATCAAAATAGGTTCCTTATCAAAATACCAACTTGATATCCAAATGAAAATATCAATCAGCACAGCATAAACAATAGAGCAAAAAATCAATCACACCGTGAGACCAAATCTTTTAACGTGGAAAACCCAAATGGGAAAAATCACAGGACCGTAGTCCACCTCAAACTTCCACTATCAATAGTAATGATAACAGGTTTATAATAGGTCTTCTCTAGAATAACTAGAGGATCACAATAACATCAAGATCATAGATCTTCGCTCAAGAATAGCATATCTTCATCATATAGGGTGGATCTCCTCGTAAGAGAATTCTAGGTCTTACAAAATGGATATAGCAGGAAAGTACCTTAGAGAGGGTAAATAATAGAACAACACCGTTAGGATTATAGAGTTTGCTGCAAGGATTCTTCACATAAAATTTGGGCCAAAACTGACAATGTTTGGTCGCCGATCATCAAGCAAAAAACTCAGAAACCTAATCTCTCTCTCCTTCTCTCTCCTCTTTTCTCTTTGTGCGCTGTCGCTCGCTGCACGCTCTCCCCTGCTGTGTCCTCACGCTGCACACCTCACAACCTTATCTCTCTCTCTTTTTAATTTCTTTGATTTGGGCTCAAACGACCCATTTTGTCTAAGCCCACATATGGGCTGGACCCAACAATTCTCTCCCTCCAGCTCATATGGTGGGCTGTACTAAGCCCGCTCTTTGCCTACATGCTTCAAGCTTCTCCTTAGGCAAAGACTTTGTCAACATATTTGATCCATTGTCATTAGTATGTACTTTTTCTAACTGTAATTCTTTCATCTCAAGCACATCACGAATCCAATGATATCTCACATCAATATGCTTGGATCTAGAATGGTATGTTGAATTCTTGGATAGGTGAATGGCGCTCTGACTGTCACAGTAAATAGTATATCCTTCCTGTTTCATGCCCAATTCCTGTAGAAACTTTTTCATCCATAAAGCTTCCTTGCAGGCTTCAGTAATTGCTATGTATTCTGCTTCTGTGGTTGATAGAGTAACACACTTTTGTAACTTAGACTGCTCCTCCTGCAAATGTCATCAAGAATCCAAAACATAAACATAACCTGGAAGTACCTCTTAGATATCTTAATATCCATTTCACTGTTGCCCAATGTTCCTTTCCAGGATTAGAGAGAAATCGGCTGACAACTCCAACTGCATAGTGCATCAGACTCGGGTCGTGACATTTGGTATCAGAGCCGACCTATCATTTGGGCAGGGTGAGAGGGCTCGAGTAGGAAAAGGGCTACCCGTGGATCGAGTTAGAGAACTCATTACGGCGTGGAGCCACCACTGAGTTAATCCTCACATGCACTATGCTAGGGTTCGATCTGGGATATGTCGGGCCTTGACGAGGACGTCAAGCTAATTGAGTTGGGAATAGTGTAACATCCCATTAGTCCCACATCGGAAGTGGGCAATGTGTATGATTAGCTTATAAGGGCCTGATGAGTATACAACGTTAACTCCCGCTTACGCATTTTGGTCCGTGGTTGCAGGACCAAAATGGAGTTATTGGCTAGTTAGCTCATCAAACTCGGGTCGTGACAATATTTGTGACCTAGTATAAACCATAACATATATCAAACTATCTACTGCAGATGAGTAAGGCATTATGGACATTTCTTCTTTATCTTTCTCACTTGTAGGATATTGTTTCGAACTAAGCTTTAAATAACCTGCAAGTGGAGAACAAATTGCTTTGGCTTTACTCATATTGAATCTTTCAAGAACCTTTTCAATGTAAGTCTCCTGAGATAACCAAATCTTCCTTTTCTTCCTATCACGAAGAATTGTTAGAACCCTTGCAGATTCTAAAGTTGGGGTTGATCTCTTTAGGGGGATCGGCCTCCTTGGAACCCTATAGGGGTTCCTCCCTCCAAGTTGCTGCTCAAAGGCTGCAGAAAAGATTCATCTATTGCTTATCAAAAGAGGAGGAATACATGGCTATTTATAGGGTTTCTAAACCCTAACTCCTAATAGGACTCCTACTCAAGACTCCTACTTCTAACCAACTCCTAATAGGACTTCTACTCAAGACTCCTATTCCTTTGCAACTCCAAATTCATCTCTACGAAACAATCTCCTAACCCTAGCCGGCCTCTTCACCTCTTTAATAGGGGTCAACATAGGTAGGTTTTATATGAATGTCCCTCTCAATTAGGACTCTCCTAGCTAGAGTCCTAATAGACCCGCCCTCTTCAAATTAGCCTTGTTCTCAAGGCTGACGATTCATGAATTTTGGGAATTTGATCTTCAAGTCGTCATAGTTCTCCCAAGTGGTATCTTCTGTTGGTAGATTCACCCACTATATTAGCACTTTGGTAGTGGGTTATCGTCGTCGAGTCACGATCCGTCGATCAATAATGGCATTTGGCTGGGTCTGGAGTTCTCCTTGGATAGTCATATTTGGTGGGTGGCTTTGGGCTATCTCCAAGCACCAATTTACAACTTTTGTCTGGTCGTTGATTTGTGGGTGATATGTCATACTCCTTTTCAATTTAGTACCATGCATATGGAATAACTTTGTCCAAAATCAGCTCGTGAAGATTCAAGTAGAATTTATCATAAGCACAATGCTTCCCTTATAATGTAATTCTTTTGAGTCCCAATTGTAATGAGCCACGGAGCTTGGTGCTTCCTCTAATTTTTTTATAATCTTACTAGTCTCTGAATCTTCCTGCCATTTCATCTTAAGATCCTCAAGGAAGTCGCTGGTCGAAAGTGAAATGACCAAAACTTCAGCTTGCTCGGGTAGCTGCGAAAGCGCATCTGCAAGAACATTCTCTTTCCCCTTTTTGTAAGTTATTTCATAATCAAATCGAAGAAGTTTTGTTACCCATTTTTGCTACTCAGGGGATGATATCTTTCGCTCCAAAAAGTACCTGAGGCTTTTATGGTCGGTTTTAATTTGAAATCGTCGACCAAACAAGTAGGGTCTCCACCTCATTGCTGCGCGCACAATGGCGAGCATCTCCTTATCATATGTTGAATTATTTTGATGGGAGGGAGATAATGCCTTGCTAGTATATGCAAGTGGTCGACTATCTTGCATGAGAATGGCTCCAATTCCGACTCCAGATGCGTCGGCTTCAATAATGAAGGGTCAGTGAAAATCTGCTAGTGTTAGCACCGACATCGTCATTATGGCTACCTTAAGTTTGTCGAAGGCAATGGAGGCTCTGTCTAACTATTGGAAGACATCTTTTTCCAGTAAGAAAGTAAGTGGTGCATTGATCTTTCCATAGTTTTTCACGAACTTACGATAGTAGCCTGTTAAACCCAGAAAGCAATGTAGCAATTTTATGTTCCTCGGGGAAGGTTAGTTTTGCATTGCTTCAATTTTGAAGGGGTCCACTATCACACCTTCCTCTGATATAATATGCCCAAGATATTCCACCCTCTGTTGAAGAAAGCAAAAATTCGTAGTGGTTGTTGTGTGTTCAAAAGGTGGTTTTTGGTATGTCTTCTTCGCACACTCATATTTGATGATACCCCGATCAAAGGTCCAGCTTTGTGAAGATCTGTGCTCCCTTTCATCTAGCAATTCATCTACTATTGGAATATGGTATTTGTCCTTAATGGTTATGCCATTGAGAGCTCAGTAATCAACGCATATTCACCATGTTCCGTCCTTCTTACGTACAAGTAGCACCGGTGAAGAGTAGAGGTTGCAACTTGGCCGAATAACTCCTGTTTCAAGCATCTCTTTTACAATCCTTTCTATTTCATCCTTCTGGAGATGTAGATATTGATATGGCCGAGTATTTGCTAGAGGTTTGTATGAAAGAATCGTTATATAATGATCAAGCCGACGGGTAAGAGGTAGGTTGTACGGTTCGTCAAATATATTTGAAAATTCAGCAAGCAAAGGAAGTAGGTTTGGATCTTCAAATTCTATTGTCTCTCCCTTAGTTTGCTGCTCAAGTTGTACCAAAAATCTGCTGCATGCTTTATGCAAAACCTTCTCCATTTGTTGTGTGCAAATCGTCGTTACGTCGCCCCCACGTTTCCCGTTCAGTATCACCTGTTTCTCCTTACTGTAAAATTTCATAACTAGTTGCATAATATTTCAAGAAATATCACCTAATGTCTTCAACCATTTAATTATGAGCATGGCCTCGTGATCATCAAGAGGGAGAAGGAAGAAATATGCAATTATCTCTTGGTAAGGCCTCATGATCAGCAATAGTTTAACTTGCGGGCGTCTACGATCATACTTCAAAATCCATCCATCGGCGACCTTAACGTCAAACCTATTGTAATTCTTGATAGGTAAGGCCATCTGGATAGTAACCTTACTATTTAGAAAGTTATTAGTGTTGAATCTCGGATTTTGATGATGAAGTCAATTGTCATTTGTTATCTAATCTATATGTTGAGATAAGTGTGCAGGATTAACTACGATGAAAGTAAGATATGCAGCAGGAGTTGCGCCGGAGTCAAGATAATGATCACGTTGGGAGTTCGAGAGTTCGACGGAAGTTCGGACAATCGTCGGAGGTTCAGCGGGAACAAATCCGAGAAGTCCATGAGCTTGCTAAAGAAGCTCGTTGGAACTCGCCAAGTGGATCGTCGCAAGTCCAGGAGTTTGCCGGAAGTCCGCAGGAGCATCACCGAGGGTTCATCGGATGATCGACGGAAGTTCGCCGGAAGAAGCGATTGACGCACCGGAGCATGTTGCAGTAAATGTCTTAGGAAATATCGTAGTTAGCACAATGATTAAGTTGGAAATGGGAGGTGATTGCATTAACTTAATCTTGGGGCAATTGGGCCCCTAAAAAACCCAAATTGGGCCCAATGGATCAACCCATTCAGACCCTGATTTTTGCCAGGCTGTTGAATCGCCCAAGCCAGGCGGTGGCACCGCCTGGGCTCAGTCTCCGAGCGAGACTAGGCGGTGCAACCGCCCCAGCCAGGAGGTGGCACCGCCTGGGCTCGGTCTCCGAGCTCTAGCTGAGCGGTGCAACCGCCTCAATCAGGCGGTGGCATCGCCTAAGCTCAGTCTACGAGCTCTAGCAGGAGGTGGCACCGCCTAGAGGCTCAATCTTCGAGCTCTGCCAGGTGGTGCAACCGCCTCAGTCAGGCGGTGCAACCACTAGATCCCGGAATTCCGAGAATTGACAATTTTAAGCTCCAAATTCAAACTGGGTTGGGGCCTATAAATACCCCACCCTTTCAGCACTGAAAGGGCACTCAAAACACACCAAAATTCTGATCTTATTCTGTGATTCTTAGAGCTCAAAATTGTTGTAAAGACCAAAAGTTCTTCTCCCTCTTTTCTTCCAAGTTCTGATCTTTAAAGAGAGGAGAGAAAATTCTGTAAGGGTTGTCTCCTAAGCCCGTCAAAATGAGTGAAACTGTAAAAGGGTGGTTGGCCTTCGCCTATTAAAGGAAGGCCTCTAGTGGACGTCGGTGACCTCGTCGGTTGTAACATCCCCCATTTAAAAAAAAATTAATAAATGCTTGTTTGTAAATATGAGGATTATTTAAATAATTTTTTTTATTAAATAATATTATATTAAATTTTATGGCTAAGGATCTAAGAGTAAATAATACAATTTTGATATAATTTATAGAATATTCAGAATTGAGTAAATAAAAATAAAATAAAATAAAATGGAGGATATGTGTCATTAACAAGTATGAGTCACTTGTATTTATTCTAAAGTTGACACCTAAACCCCCATGCATGCTTGCCACCTCACTATTTTAGCATGGGCCAAACCTAAGTACTTTAAAGCACCATTAAAAAGAAACTTTGCCGCCAACGTTAGTTTGAGGAGAAGAAGAAGAAGAGAAGAAAGAGAAGAAGAAGAAGAAGAAGGAGAAGAAGATGAAGTGGAAACTTTGTTTGAGGTTTTGCATCAACTCCCTATATTTGGGAATCAAACTCATCTAAGGCAAGTATTCTAACCTCTTCCTACAGAATTCCTAATCTCTGTTTTCCTTTTAATACTTCATAATTCAAAAGATTTCAGCTTAGTACCAAACCCTTCTTTCCTTTTGATACAAAGCCATGAATCTGAAATTTTTGGTAATCTTACTTCTATACATTGTTTTGGATCTAACTTTTAGCACTAAACTCTGATTTAGGCAAAGCCTAATCCAATTGAAAGTAGACTCAAATATCTTTATTTTGACACTGAGATTGAATGATTTGGAGTTTAAATGACTACTAAGACTTCTGTTTCAATTAACCCTACAAATTCTGCAAAATAGGGACTGAAATTTCTGACCTTCTATTACTAAATTGCTCATAACTCTCTAGTGAAAATACTGAATTATGCAAAACTTAGTTATTTTGAAATTAGATTCGCATATCTTTCTTTTGACATATAATTTAGTAATTTTGAAGTAGATTTGCCACCTGAAACATCTGTTTAAATTGACTCTATCAATTCTGCAAAACAGAGATGATCAATTCTGACCTTCTAATACTAAATTGCTCATAACTCTCTAGTGCAAATTCTCAATTATGCAAAATTTAGTACTTTTGAAACTAGATTCGAATATCTTTCTTATGACATATAATTTAGTAATTTTGAAATAGGCTTTCCTTCTGGAACATCTGTTTAAATTGACTCTATCAATTCTGCAAAACAGAGATGATCAATTTTGACCTTCTATTACTAAATTGCTCATAACTCTCCAGTGAAAATTCTGAATTATGCAAAACTTAGTTCTTTGGAAACTAGATTCACATATCTATCTTTTGAAGTATAATTTAAAAATTTTGAAGTATCTTTTCCTTCTGAAACATCTATTTAAATTGATTCTATAAAGTCTGCAAAACAGGGATGATTAATTCTGACCATGCTTGGTCACTCAAACAATTCAGGAAATGTACCATTCAAATTATATCAGAATTGAAAACTTTGTTGGGTTTTGCCTATTCAATTTTCATCCTATTGGAAATTTGATTTCTGCTAAATTCTTCTTCAATTGAACATTATACTAGTCGTTTGAAATTCTTGTATTGTTCATCCTGAAGTTGTTATATATCTCAAATTTTATTATGTAATGCTTTGTTTGCATTACCTTGTTTGATAAAGGCACATGCATATCTTCGTTGTTCCGCATGTGCTTCTGATATGTGCCAATGTTATTATTCATACTACCCTTTTTGTACTCTAGTGTCTTGTGGGATATTGTGAACCTTTGCCAGAAATGGTAAAGGGAGTTATGCTAAGAGCCGGCGATTGCTCTGCCGGCCCCATTGACTTCACTAAGACGTGGGTGGATGGAGCTCCCAAACGTGGGAGAGTTATGCTTGGTGGTTATCCAGAAATGGATGAATCACATTACGTATGTGGTCCCACAGCGCCCTCTATGTTTATTGATATGATATCCAATGCTTATTTTATGAGTTCATATTATGCTTTGGATAAAAATGGAATGATTGCTACATCCAAAAATGTCAGACAAGCTTGTGTTTATTATTCGGTTCACTTGTTATACTTTGAAGTATTTCGTTTGTCATTATCATGCCCCCAAACACTCGTACTCCTTTGATATGCGCCTAAATGCTTCATGTGCCATTTGATACATGCCTAAATATTTCTTTTGCCAATGAAATGCTCCAATTTTCCCTTCTCCTATTGTTATGTCTAATGCTTGTTTTGAATGAGGTAAACCTTTGTGATTTTATATC
>NW_008994772.1:0-20369 GCF_000313855.2 Musa acuminata subsp. malaccensis
TCTTCCGCATATATGATAGGACTTGTCTATCGAGTTTTAATCGCTTTGGTAGCTCAGAACATATATGAGTTTTAATCGCTTTTGTGTTTAATTCTTAAAACACCTGCTGAGCTCAGAACTCAGCAGTTTAACCAAAGCGATTAAACTTTCTTTTGTGTTTTAATCGCTTCCATTCTTTTGTGTTTAATTCTTAAAGGAATAGGAGTCTTGAGTAGGAGTCCTATTAGGACTTGATAACTTATTGTTAGATAGCGATTCTGTAGTCCTAGTAGTATATCTGGTCCTTAGACTTGAGACACCAAGGATGTCCTATATGAGTACACCACTCTTTGATACTAGACTTATAGGTTTGGAAGTTCCAAATCTAGTATAGCCGGTTATTGGGAGCGGCAGTCAACCTTACAAGGGCTATTGAGTGTCGATAGAGGATCATCCACTCTTAGTATCATGAGAGAAATATCTTATGTGTTCTTGCTCAAACAAATCATTAGCCAAGGTCATTCGGATTGAGAAAGAAAGAGTTATCTAGGAGAATCTGATTAGAGCAAAACTTGAGGAGAAATCGTATGGGCCTAACAACACCATGCCCAATATATGGTCTTTGGGATATTAGATGGATGAGGGACTATAGGTACATGGCAACTGAGGATAGATAGGTCTAATAGATTGGATTCCCCTATATCGTCTAGGGACTATGGTGTAGTGGCTTAGTATGTCCGTAGTCGATGAGTCGAGTGAATTATTATGGAGATCGTAATTCACATAGCTAGAAGGAGTTCTGACAAGTATGACTCATAGCCAACTCGATATTGGGCCTAGAGGGTCACACATATATGGTAGGTGTTGCGATGAGTAGAGGTTCAGATATGAGATATCCGTTGGAGCTTCTATCTTATTGGATATCCAATAAGCCCCTGAATTATTGGATCCCATGGATGAGATCCAATAAGAGCTAATAAGAGAATATTGGGTAGAAACCCACAAATCTAAGAGGCTTGGGTAATTGGATGGAGATCTAGTACCTAATAGGGCATGATCTATTAGGGTTAACTAGGGGCCTCTATAAATAAGAGGGAACTAAAGGCCCATAAGCTAGGGCTTCTAAGTTGTCACCTCCTATTCTCCTCTCTCCCTCTTCTCCTCAGAGTACAGGCTTGGAGATTTGAGGAGCATCATTGCAGCCTTGCTATGTGGATCACCGCTAGAGAGGAGGACACTTGACCTCCTTCATCTACTCCTACAAATCTGTAGAGATTCGGGGATATACGATCTCCCTAGGTAACACAACTATCTTTCCGACATGCAGTTTTCGATTTGGCGGATTTCACGCACCAATCTTCGCACGACGATGAACACATATTAGGAAATTTGGGTTTTTCTTTTTTGTTCTTCGGCTACGCATGTGATGTCACCCCTAGAATTCCTTACAGTAGTATCAGAGCTAGCTTGTTCATGTGATAGATTTGTTTTGAACTGCGTGTGTTATTTTTTGGAGAAGCTTTTGACCTCAAAATCATTGACGCAAAAGCAAGAAAATGGTAGCTTCCTGCCATCTGCATACATGCAACTGCTTGTAGCGGTGACCATAGGCAGGCAATACAGCATCGGCGAGTAGAGGTTTGGATATGAGATATTGGGAAATTTGTAGGCAACACAACGCATGCAACATGCTATTTTTGATTTAGCGGATTTCATGCACCAATCTTCGCACGACGATGAATACTTATTGGGAAATTCGGGTTTTTATTTGTTGTTCTTCCGTTGTGCATGTGATGTCGCTCCTAGATTTCCCTACAAATATCAAAATTTGAGATTCAATAATCTCCCCCTTTTTGACGATGACAACCAATTGATGACGGAGTTAACATTAACTTCCCCTATCAATTTGCTATATTGATAGAACTTTTAAATTCACAAAATCATGCAATGTTTCAAAATATAAAAATACATCATACCATAAATGATTCAAATCATCATCATTACTTCTCCCCCTTTGTCATTAACAAAAAGGAGAAGTGCATCTAGCAAGTTTTTGAGATATTCAAGTTTTACAACATACAAGCTAGCAACAATTTTAAGAAGTTTGCAAATTTATCTTCTTTTTTTAGAAATGCATGTTTGCAAGTTTTGCTTCTTGAGATAGGCAAGATAACACTTTTACTTCTCTTGAGATTGCAAGCTAGCAATTCTTAGTGATGTTCAAGATAGCAAGTTCTTTCTTCTCTTTTGAGAAGTGCAAGCCAGCAATTTATTTTCCTAACAAGTTTTTCTCCTTGAAATGTACAAGCTAGCAAGTTCTTTGCTTCCCTTTGAAATGTGCTAGCTAGCAATTTTTCTCCCCCTTTGTCATTGTTAAAAAGAAGGGAAGAATATAATATTGTAATTCTTTTCCCTTTACATCAATTTTTAAATCATGATAAGGACAAAGTATCAATCTTATTTCAATATGGCATATTGAAATAAGGTATCATTTTATAAAATGATAGTTGTTGAATTTCACATCATTTCATCGAAAAATCATAAGTATTGCATTGATCATTCGAAATCATAAATATTTCAAATCATGATGATATCAAAATATCAAATTACATTATATCCTACCATGCATGATCATAACTTCTCATTTGTATACATCAACATGATATCATGAGTATTTCATGCATAATTTCATATCATTAAATGAAGAATATCAAGAAATATTAATTGGGTGAGGAGATATACACTTCATGAATACAAGGGAGTCATGAACCAAATTTTAAATTGTGAATATAAAAAAATCAAGAGAAAAATTATAATTCTTTTTGGATGACTCACATAGCGAAAAGAACCACTAGAGTTCCAAAACAAGATCTTGATTCATAGAAATATCTCAAGTATCAAATATAAAGAAATCAAGATCATGACTTGGATAAAAAAAATCTCAATCCATAAAATTTTCTTGTAAAAAATGTCAAGTCATCATCATTACACTTTAGGCATGATACCGAATCAATAAATTTTCAATTCAACATTACTTGGGTATGCATGATACTAAAATATGGTTTCAAGTCTTCAACATATAAATTGCACAATTTTAAATCATTACAGATCATTAACAAGGTCATAGTTTATTTGCATAAGTCTCTTCTTTAGTAAATGGTAAGAAGGAATCATCAAAGATACAAAATATTTTGATTCTCATAAAAGATAGCTCAAGTAGAGAAATCAAAAGAAAATTCAAGATTAAAAATTTTTCATTCAAATTCAATTTGTCAACTCCAAACTTATCATCAAAATCACTTTTCTTAATTTAAGAGATAACATAAAATAAATTCATCACTATGAATTCTTTATTGAAAATTTGAAAAGCTTTGGAGATATTTTCAAGAAACATGCATTGTCCCCTTTTTGTTTCAATTTAAGTGATTTGATTTCATATACGTATGTTAATTTTTTTGTTTTTTACTTTTATGTCAAAACCATGCATTATGTTTAAAACCGAAAGACAAAGACAAGATTCATCACAAAAATCATCAAGACATCAAATCATCATGCATAATTAAATCATTAAGCATGGTACCAAAACTTTTAACATTTTCATTACGTCTTACATCATTATGCATCATTAAATCATCAAACATGATTTTATTAAACATAAAGCATTTTCAATCAAAATCAAAATAAAAAAGCAATATGGAAATCATCAAGATATACATTATTGCTTCTTAAAAATATACATAGGATTAATCTTATTAGGTGTACAAGCATTAGATTTAAATTTAATATTTTTTTCTTTATCATAAAAAAATACAATTGTCATGATCAATTTTTTTTTAATTTTCAAAAACACTAGAAAGAAAATCAACTTTTATTTATTTTTTTATATTTTTATACTAATTTAAAAATAACTTATGAAATACATCAAGTAATTTCATAATAAACTAAGAGGGTTTTGGTTACCTCGTCATCGAAAGCTATTAAGGCATAGTTCGACACCTTTTCTTTGTTGGTTTGCTTCTCGTCTTCGGATGAGCTCAATTCGTCCTTGAGTACTTCCTTCTTCTTTGGAAACTTCTTCTTGTGTTCATAGCAAGTAGTTGTATTCTTTTTAAGTTTATTTTTATTCTTTGATTTTTGTTTCATGAACTTTTTAAATTTTATAGTGAGGAGTTCTATGTCATCATCATCATCACTTGAGCTTTCGCTCAAGTGGTCTTCTTTTATTCTAAGTACAAAATTCTTCCTGTTCTTTGGAAGGTTGTTCTCAAGTTTAAAATATGTCATATAAGTCATTTCGTAGGTCATCAAAGACCCGATAAGTTCGTCAAGTGAAAATTTGTTTAAGTCCTTTGTCTCTTATATGGTAGTTACTTTTGAATCTCAATTTTTAGGAAGAGAACATAAAAACATTATTCACAAGTTCAAGATTCAAAAAATATTTACCAAGAGCTTTGAAACTATTAATGGCATCCGTAAAATGAGTATACATGACAATGATAGTTTCATTTGACTTCATTTGAAATAATTCAAAATCATGCATCAAAAGATTAATTTTTGAATCTTAAACTCTACTAATGCCTTCATATGTGATTTCAAGAGTGTACCAAATGTCATGTGTAATTTTGCAAATTATAATCCGATTAAACTCGTTTTTATCCAAAGCATAAAATAAAGCATTCATAGCTTTTGTATTCAAGGAAAAAGATTTTTTCTCAAAATCACTCCATTCATTCATAGATTTAGAAGGTGTTTGTAAACTAAGTTCAACAATATTCCATAAATCAAAGCTCATAGAAAGTAAGAAAACTCTCATTCAAGTTTTCTAATAAATGTAGTATATCCCATTGAATATAGGAGGATGAATGATATAGTGACCCTCTTGAAAGTTGAAAAGAGCTATTTTTCTTGGGTGTTAAACCAAACGAGAAAAAAAAAAACATGGCTCTGATACCAACGGTTAGGATCGAGTCGGCACTAAGAGAGGGGGGTGAATTAGTGCTTACAATAAAAATCACATTAGTTCTGGAAATCTTCATTTCCCAATATCAGAAAGATGAGTTTAACTTGAAAACTCATTCATAAGCGTAGTGAAAGCAGTAAGCAAGTAAAGCTGTTTGTAGTAAATTTAAATAGCAAGAATAAAAATGTAAACCAAGTTTTATAGTGGTTCGGTCATCGTGACCTACATCCACTCCCGATTCCTCTTTACTTGAGGCCATCAGCTTCCACTACTGATCTTCTTTCAATAGGCGAAGATCAACTACTCTTACAACTCGATTCTCCTTTTGACAAGTTCAGGAGAGAACCTTTACACCCCCACTACCTCCTCTCTTAAACTTCACCAACACTTAGAGCTTGAGAGGAGTTCTCACAAGATTATAATAGGGTTTTTCTTTCTTTTTGCTCTCAGTTCTTGTGTTTGCTGAGCAGGGATGAGACGAGTCTTTATAGGCCCCAAATGGATTCAAACTTGGATCCTAAAAGTATCTCATCCTCGATTTTCAGGGTCATGGCAGTACCACCACCTGTGTTGGGCGGTACCACCAACTGCAGCACTGACATTGAGCGGTACCATGTTAAGACTCTAATACCAAATGATAAGGCTCTAACACCAAATAATAAGACCCTAGGGTCTTATCGTTAAAGAAAAAAGGGAAAAGGGAATGAGAATGATCGCTTCGAGGAGAGATAGTCGAGCGACTGTAGCTGCAACCCAAGGGGAGGCAACGATGGTGGCATGGTTGGGGTAGCATCATCGACGGTAGAAGCGACGAGGGGGTTGGTCCGTTGGCCTGGAAACAATGGCCATGGCCCTTCTCGCTCAAGTAGGGTGGAGTAGCAATGAGGGAAGGCTGCTTGCCAGGAAGCAGCGGCGATGGTGGTCAATGGCCGAGACTCAGAGGTTCCTTCTCGGTTGAGAAGGATCGGTGTTCGTGGCTGTTGGCTTCACCCTTCCTGACACAAATTTTTTTTTTTTTTTTTATGATAGCTACAGCACAGTGAGAACACCAAGGATCACCGCTCTGATACTAAATGATAGAACCCTAAGGTTTTATTGTAAAAGAAATGGTGCCCACCATGGGGCGATCCTTGGCATTCTCACTGCAGTGTTGCCCAAAAAAACAAAGGTTAAGCTAGCGGCCACCGAGAAGGGTCCCCTGCTTCCCTTCTCCCCCACTTCTGCCCTTGCTCTCCGGCAGGCCGCACCCTATAGTGACCCTTGCTACCTCCTTCCCACCGCCGCCGCTGCTTCCCGGCCAGCGACCTCTCCTCCTCGCTTCCCCATCTCGCTCGAGCGAGAAGGACCACTGGCGCCGTCTCCCAACCAACGGACCACCCATTCATCATTGATGCTGTCGGCGATGCCACCCTAATTGCCCTACCACCATGCCCCCCCCTGGGTCGCAACTGCAACTGGCAGTTGCCCCCCTCCTCACAACGACCGAAACAGGGCAACTCACCGCTGTTGCCCTTGTTTCAAACCTCACCTCCTCCAGCACTTTTCTTCCCCATAAGCGCCATCGTCGCCCGGCTGACACACCATCGCTGCCAGCCATTATGCGACGATCGCCGCTCACCTTCCAACTACCTCTCCCCCTAGCTCAGCATCCTTTGTAATCGAAACAGAGCAAGCATGGGCAACTCACCTTGCTGCCCTCGTTTCCAGCTGCACCACAGTCGCGGGTCCCCTTATTGCTATGAATGCCAGCTGCTTCCATGGTCACTGCTATTGCCTAGCTAGTGACAACGCCGCTTGCTGCCCAACCGTGATCCTCACAGCCTGCCCCATGCTCTAGTGACAAAAACAGGGCAAATCACCGATTGCCCTTGTTCCCATAGTGCCACCGTCGATTCCTATTCTTTACTGCAACCTCAACCCCGGCCACTTCAATGCTGCCTCTCCCTTGCTCTGCCTCCGCTGCTGTAGCCACTGGTTGCCATCATTGCAGCCTCAACCTGACTAACTGGCGATCACTCTCGTGAGTCACGACAGTTGCAGCCATCACCTTCTAGCCCCCGACGCTCTCATCTCACGCAGCGACTGAAACATAGGGCAGCACCTCTTCCTCCTCGTAGCAACCATAGTACTGCCCTTGGTGTCTGTTTCCTTGGCAGCTTCGCAGCCATAGTGCGGATGCCCTTGACTAGACATCAGAAACAAGAACTAGGGATTACCGACTTGCAATCGTACGCAATGGCTGTGGATAACTCAATGAAAGCATAAATGAAAGCATTAGAAATCAGAATTAAGAATCAGCTACAAAAAATCTTTCATGGTTTCAAAAAGAGCTTATTAGAGCACTTTAGCGGGTTTCAACAAGATGGGAGCTTAAGTTCTACATTGAATAGAATAGGAGGTATAGGAAAAGGGCCCCAGGGTGGTGACACACACTACCCATGCATTATGGTAGAATTTCGACGATGGGAAGATGGAGATCCGACCAATTAGATCTCTAGGGCAAAAAAAAATTTTCGTTTCCACAGAACTCTAGAAGAATCCAAGGTGGAAATAGCCTCAATCCAACTAAAGGGAGATGAATCCGGTGGTATGATTGGTACGAAACTTGCCATGGAGTCTCCTCGTGGGAGCATTTTAAGAGAATACTTGTTATTCACTTTGATACCAAATGTTAATACTCTGATACCAAATGATAAGGCTTTGATACCATATGTTGACTCTGATACCAAATGATAAGGCTCTGATACCAAATGATAAGACCCTAAGGTCTTATCGTCAAAGAAAGAAGAGCTCTGATACTAAATGTTAAGACCCTAAGGTCTTATCATAAAAAATAGAAGAAATGGAAGAAAAGGGGATGATCACTTCGAGGGGATCGGCCTCAAAGTGATCAAGGAGGCCGATCCCCTCGAAGTGATCATCCCCATTTCTTCTATTTCTTTTACGATAAGACATTAGGGTTTTATCATTTGGTATGAGAGGCTTATCATTATTGAATCTCAGATTTTGATGATGAAACCAATCAATAAATATTTATGTTTTAATCTGTATTTTGACTGACGCAGGATGCTTCAATCAAGATGAAACAATTAATGCAGGAAGAATCATATTGTGCTAGAGGAAAACATGTCAGAAGATTAGACGACGGACCGATGGATCGGTCGACGTATCGATAGAAGGCTTCGAGCCGTGGATTCGGGAATCGGGCCAAGAAGAGCAGATATTGTGTCAAGGATATTGGAGTTGCGAAGTCAACTATCCAATTGGGCAATAGGCCGCTAGAGAGGACGATGCGCCGAAGAATTAGATGAAGCGTCGAGGGACCAATGACATACCAGACAACTTGATTAATGCTTAGTATTAATTGTCTAGATCGAAGTGTGTTTTATATGTGTAGGATTAATTACGATAGCAAGGCATGAAGCAAAATGAAGTCCTAAAGTCAAGGATGCGATTTTGTTGGGAGTTCGAGATTTCATCGGATGTCTAGACGTTCGTCGGAAGTTCTGGCGGAACCAGCTGCGAAGTCTCGGAGCTTGCCAGAGAAGCTTGTCAGAAAACACCAAGAAGATTGTCGTGAAGTCCAGGAGCTTGCCGGAAGTCCACTGGAACATTGCCAGAAGATTACCGGAAGCTCTCCAGAAGAATAGACTTACGGACTTGTTTAGCTCAGATTAGGTCTTAGATTTCGTAGTTAGCATGTAATTGGGTTTGGATTTGGGCCAACCCAATTAGGGGCCTGTTAGGCCCATGTAAGGACTGTATTGGGCCTAATGAGAGGCTCAAATAGTGCCCCAAGAAGTCTCACCATCGTGGCACAGCTTCGAGACTGTGTTAAGCGATGGTACCGCCCCTGGCAAGGTGCCAGGCGGTGGTACCGCCCAGCACTACCCCCTAGGTGGTGGTACCGCCCGTGCCCAGGGAACCCGGGATGGGAAAGTTTTAGGCTCCAAGTTTGAATCAACTTGAAGCTTATAAATACCCCTCTCATCCCTGGTTAAAGCACACAAGCACAAAGAGTCTCAAAGCAAAGAAACACTGCTATAATCTCTTTAGAAATTCCCTCCTCCAAGTCTAAGTTTTAGAATTCTGTTTAAGAGAGGAGAGTGAGTGCTTATAAGGGTTATCTCCTAAACCTAGTAAAAGGAGAAGAGGGGTGTAAAAGGTGGTTGGTCTTCGCCTATTAAAGAAAAACCATTAGTAGATGTCGGTGGCCTCGACGGAAGAGGAATCGGAGGAGTGGATGTAGGTCACGATGACCGAACCACTATAAACTACCATGTTCTCTGGTTTGCATTTCATTCTTGCTATTACCTTACTGCAAACTTCCTTAAGTGCTAACTACCTTCAATTTATTTACGAACGTGTTTCAAGTTCAGTTTTTGAAGAATCAGTTTTCAATGTATGAAGGTTTTTAAAGATGTAATTTTTATCGCTGCACTAATTCACCCCCCACCCTCCCCCCTTAGTAGTGACCTTGACCTCATGATCCTAACAATTTATATAAGAGTCTTGTGATTTCTCAGATGGTTTAGCACCCAAGAGAAATGGCTCTTTACGACTTTCAAGAGGGTCACTCTCTCATTCGTCCTCCCTTTTTCAATGGGATGGACTACACATATTGGAAAACTTGAATGAGAGTTTTTTTGCTTTCTTTGGATTTGAACTAATGGCACATAGTTAAAAACATATTTGAAATGTCTTCTCTTCCAATGAACAATTGGAATGATTTGGAGAAGAAGACATTTTCTCTAAATGCAAAGGCTATGAATGCCTTATTTTGCGCCTTCGACAAAAACGAGTTTAATCGGGTTTTTTTGTGCGAAATAGCTTTCGATATATGGCACACTCTCGAAATCACACATGAAGGCACGAGTAATGTAAATGATTCTAAAGTCAATATTTTAATGCACGATTTTAAACTTTTTCATATGAAACTAAGTGAAACCGTTGTTGACATGTACACCCGTTTTACGGATGTCGTCAATGGTTTAAATGCTCTTGGTAAAACTTCTTCGAACTTTAAACTTGTTTGTAAAGTTTTACGCTCACTTTCTAAGAATTGGGAATCAAAAGTAACGGCAATACAAGAAACAAATGATTTAAATATTTTTCCACTTGAAGAACTTATCGGTTCATTGATGACATATAAAATGGTGCACAATGCATATGATGAACATGATGAACAAAACCACCTTCCAAAGAACAGGAAGGATTTGATACTTAGAATAATTGAAGACCACTCGAGCATAAGCTCAAGTGATGGTGAACTTGAACTCACATAGAAATTTAAAAAGTTAATGAAACAAAAGTTTAAGATCAAAAATAAACTTAAAAAGAATGCAACTACTTGCTATGAATGCAAGAAGAAGGAAGCAATCTTGGACGAAATGAGCTCATCCAAAGAAGAAGGACAACCCAACAAAGGCGAGGTGACAAACTATACCTTAACGGTTTTCGACGATGAGGTAATCAAAATACCTTTAATTTATTTCAAAATTACATAATGCTTTTCATAATGCTTTTTTTTATTTAGTTTAGAATTAATTTTCTTGAAAAATTATATGTTTAATAATGTAATGAAAATGCAAAAAACGGGATCATGTTAACTTTCTAGTGATCATGAAAATTGCATGTTTTGTGATGAACAAATAAAATAATTTTGATTAAAAATGCCTTATGAAACCATGCTATATGTGTTTAAGAAATAATGTGTATCTTGATAATTTTCATATTACTTGTGATTAAAAATACTTCATTTTTAATGAAATCATGCTTGATAATGATCATGCTTAATGAGTTTCTATTTCGAAATTATGCATGATGATTTTTAAGTAATTTATAGTTCATTGATCTTGATGGTTTTTATGACGAAATTTACTTTTCGATCCTAAATGATTGATGATATATATATTTTTATTTGACATAAATGTAAAAAGACATGCATGAATGAAATAAATAACATGAATTGAAACAACTAAAAAGATGAAAGGTTTCTCCTTGAAAATTTTATTTTTCCTACTTTGAATCTATTTGTATCACTTTTGTGAATCTCTTGAAAATGATTTTGAAAATATTTTTGATGATTTTGATGATTTGAATTTGAATGAGTTTTATCAAAATCATGATCTTGATTTCTTGGAATTACATGAGATTTCTTTTTCAAGATCTTTTCTTTGTACACCTACAATTTTTTGACATTTTATTTAAAGAAGATATTTACTATATGAATCATGTCTTTTGTAATTTAAGAGGTTATCTTTCATGACATGATGTCTTTATATTTATGGCTTGTATGCCTTGAAATGATTTAAAAGGATGCATGCAACACTATGATTTTTCCCTTAGATAAAAATGCATGCAACACTATGATTTTTTTTAATCATGTGAAAATCAATAATTATCATTTTCTGAAATGATACTCTAGAATGATGATTTGGAATCATGAAAGTAATGATGAAGGTTTTGAACACAAATGTTTGTATCATATTTGATGTTTTTACATTTTGAAATTATGCATGATGAGTTGAAGTGATGTTGGTTTTAATGTATGAATCAACAATCTTTTTGTCAAATAAATCATGATTTTGTTGTGAATTCTTGAATTATAACTTGAGTCTTCTTTTTGAATCAAGATTGTTTCCTATCATGCTTTTTATTTACAAAAAGAAGAAACTTGTCAAAAATAATATATGATCTTTTGATATTCATTTTTGTTGTTTACCTTTGTCATGATTTGGAAATTGTTGTAAAGGGAAAAAGATATGAACAATTGTAGTCTTCCCTTCTTTTTGACAATGATAAAGGGGGAGATAGCTAGCTTGCACAAGTCAAGAGAAGATACAAACATACTTCATGTAGCTTGCTTCATGTAAAATATTGTCTCTTGCTAGCTTGTTATCTTATATTTTGCTAGCTTGCACTTTGCAAAGGAAGCAAAAAATAGCACTTCTCAAAAGAGAAGAAAGAGCTTGATATCTTAAACATCACTATCTTGCCTGTCTCAAAGAGCAAAACTTGCAACTTGTACATTGCAATAGGAAGCAAGAATTGCTAGCTTGCACACTTCAACAAGAAGCTATCTTGCATTTGCTTTCGAAATTTTGCTAGCTTGTATGATATAGAACATGCTATCTTACTATCTTGCATATCTACAACTTTGATGATGAAACCAATCGATAAATGTTTATGTTTTAATTTACATTTTGAGTGACACAGGATGCTTCGATCAAGATGAGACAATTATAGCAGGAAGAATCATGTTGTGCCAAAGGAAAAATGTCAGAAGATTAGACGTCGGACCGGTGGATCGATCGACGTATCGACAGAAGGCTTCGAGCTGTGGATTCAGGCATCGAGCCAAGAAGAGCGGATATTGCGCCAAGGACATCGGAGTTACGGAGTCAACTGGCCGATTGAGCAATAGGCCGCAAGAGAGGACGATGCGCCGAAGAATCAGATGAAGCATCGAAGGACCAATGACATGCCGGACAACATGATTAATGCTTAGTATTGATTGTCTAGATCGAAGTGTGTTTTACATGTGCAGGATTAACTACGATAGCAAGGCATGAAGCAAAATGAAGAATTAGAGCCAAAGACGCGATTTCGTTGGGAGTTCGAAAGTTTGTCGGAAGTCTAGAAGTTCTGGCGGAACCATCCGAGAAGTCTCGGAGCTTGCCAGAGAATCTCATCAGAACTCGCCAAGAAGATCATCGTGAAGTCCAAGAGCTTGTCGGGAGTCGGTCAGAACATTACTGGAAGATCGCCGAAAGCTCGTTGGAAGAATAGACTTACGGACTTGTTTAGCTCAGATTATATCTTAGAATTCATAGTTAGCATGTAATTGGGTTTGGATTTGGGCCAACCCAATTAGGGGCCAGCTAGGCCTATGTAAGGACTGTGTTGGGCCCAATGAGAGGCACAAATAGTGCCCCAAGAAGTCTCACCGTTGTGGCACAGTCTTTGAGACTATATCAAGTGGTGGTACCGCTAGTATGGGTGGTGGTATTGCCCAGCACTGCCCCCCAGGTGGTGGTATCACCAAACCTGGGTGGTGGTACTGCCCAGGGTAGTGTCAGTGTTAGACTGACACTAGGCGGTGGTACCGCCCGTGCCTAGGGAACTCGGGATGGCAAAGTTTTAGGCTCCAAGTTTAAATCAACTTGAAGCCTATAAAAACCCCTCTCATCTCTGATTAAAGCACATGAGCACAGAGAATTTAAAGAGGGGAAAAACGCTGTTGTAATCTCTTTTGAAAATCCTCCTCTTTGAATAGTTTGAGAGGAGTGAGTGCTTGTAAGGGTTATCTCCTAAACCTGGTAAAAGGAGAAGAGGGGTGTAAAAGGTGATTGGCCTTCGCCTATTGAAGGAAGGCCTCTAGTGGACGCCAGTGACCTCGTCGGAGAAGGAAGACGAAAGTGGATGTAGGTCACGTTGACCGAACCACTCTAAAACTGATGTGTTCTCTGGTTTGCATTTTATTCTTGCCATTTACATACTGCAAACTACTTTACATAGTCACTATGCCTCCATACGCTTCTAAGTGATTAAGATTCCGAAATCAATTTTCAACGTAAACGGTTTTATCATACGAAAGTTTTTAAACCAATGTTATTTTACCGCTGCACTAATTCACCCCCCCTCTTAGTGCCGACTCGTGATCCTAATAATTGGTATCAGAGCCACATTTTTTATATTTGGTTTAACACCCAAATTGAAATGGCTTTTTTCGGCTTCTAAGAGGGTCACTCTCTCATTTGTCCTCCCTTTTTCAATGGGATGGACTATACATTTTGGAAAACTCGAATGAGAGTTTTCTTACTTTCTTTGGATTTGAACTTATGGAACATTGTCGAATCTGGTTTTAAAAGGTCTTCTCTTCTAATGAATAATTGGAATGATTTGGAGAAGAAGACGTTTTCTCTAAATGCAAAGGCTATGAATGCCTTATTTTACACTTTAGATAAAAAAGAGTTAATCAGGTTTCTACTTGCGAAACGGCTTTCGACATTTGGTGCACTCTTGAAATCACACACGAAGGCACTAGTAAAGTTAAAGATTTTTAAGTTTTGAATAAAGCTTAGCGAAACCATTATTGACATGTACACTTGTTTTACGGATGTCGTCAATGGTTTAAAAGCTCTTAGCAAATGTTTTTCATATTTTGAACTTGTAAACAAGATTTTGCATTCTCTTAATAAGAGTTGGGATTAAAAAATAACGGCTAATTAAGAATCGAAAAACTTGAACCAATTTTCAATCGAAGAACTAATAGGGTCATTAATGACCTATGAAATGACGTGCAATGCACGTGAAGAACTTGAGGACCACCTTCAAAGAACAGGAAGGATTTGGGAATAGAACATTTGAAGACCACTCGAGCATAAGCTCAAATGATGGTGAACTTGAACTCACTAAGAAATTTAAAAGATTCATGAAACAAAAATTAAAGAACAAAAAGAACGCAACTACTTGCTTTGAATGCAAGAAGAAGAACACAAAGTGAAATGAATCGAGCTCCTTCGAAGACAAAGAGAAATTCAACAAAAGCGAGGTGACAAACATGCCTTAATAGCTTTCAATAATGAGGTAATCAAAACTCCCTTAATTTATTTCGAAATTACATGATATTTTTCATGATGCATTTCCTTTTCTATTAAAAAATATTATTTCTCTTGAAAATTTCATGTTCAATAATATTATGAAAATGTAAAAAATTAGGAATCATGTTTATCTTGCTAGTAATTTTTGAAAATAATCATGAAAATTACATATTTTAAGACAAACAAACAAAATAATTTTAAATGCCTTATGAAATCATGCTTGATGTTGTAATGATGTAATAATGTAATAAAATGTTAGATATTAATCTAATGCTTGTACACTTAACAAGATGAGTTTAAGAAGCATTAATGTGTCTCTTGATGATTTCATGATTTTGATTGAAGATGATTTATGTTTAATGAAATAATGCTTGATGATTTTATACTATGCATGAGACTGAAGTTATTCATGATGAAATGTTGCATTTTCGATTTTAAACAAGATGGATGGTTTTCATACAAAAACTTGAGCATATTGATTTGAAATCATGCTTAATGAGTTTCTATTTCGAAATTATGCATAATAATTTTTGGCTTATTGATCTTTGTTGCAATGAAAGTTCTTTTTCGTTTTTTAAGCAATTGAAGCATGTTGTTATGTGACATAAATGAAAAAGACATGCTTGAATGAAATAAATGACATGAATTGAAACAACTAAAAAGATGAAAGGTTTCTCCTTAAAAAATTTATTTTTCCTACTTTATCGATTTTTAAAAGAAAAAAAAATTTCCTACTTTTATGAATCTCATGGATTACGAAAATGATTTGAATTTAATGGGTTTTATCAAAATCATGATCTTGATTTTTTGGAATTATATGAAATTTCTTTTTCAAGATCTCTTCTTTGTACACCTACAATTTTTTGACATTTTATTTAAAGAAGAGATTTACTATATGAATCATGTCTTTTAGTATTTAATTGGTCTTATCCTTTATGACATGATTTCTTTGAATTTATGGCTTGTTTGGCTTGAAATGTTTTGGAATGATGCATGCAACACTAAGATTTTTCCCTTAGATAAAAATGCATGCAAAACTATGATTTTTTGAAATAATGTGAAAATCGATAATTATCATTTTCTGAAATAATACTCTAGAATGATGATTTGGAATCATGCATGTAATGATGATTTTATATTTTATATACATGAGGATTTGGTATTATGCATGTAATACTTTAACTTATGATAATGATGCATGCAATGATGAAATATTCATAATAAAATAATTATTTTGAAATTCATGACATGAATTTTCATCTATGCTATTTTCCTTTGTCATGATTTGAAAATTAATGTAAAGGGTTTGTCCTTCTTTTTGACAATGACAAAGGGGGAGCAAAACATGCTAGAAAGCAAATTAGCTAGCTTGCACAAGTCAAAAAAATGTATAAACTTGCTTACCTTCTTGCACATCTAAAGAGCATATGCAAATGTAACACTTGCCAAATTGTTTGCTTGCTTCATGTAAAACATTGTATCTTGCTAGCTTGCATGTTGTAAAATAATGTAAAATTTTGCTAGCTTGCACTTTTCAAAAGAAGCAAAAATGACACTTCTCAAAAGAGAAGGACGAACTTGCTGCCTTGAACATCACTAGCTTGCCAATCTCAAGAAGCAAAACTCGCAACTTGCACATTGCTAAAGGAAGCAAGAATGGCTAGCTTGCACACTTCAACAAGAAAGCTATCTTGCATGATTGAAATTTTTTTTTTTGCTACCCTGTATGTTGTAGAACTTGCTATCTTACTACTATGCATATTCAAAATTGATAGCTTGCACTTCTTAAAAGAGAAGAAAGAGTTGCTATCTTGAACATATTAAAATTTGCTAGTTTGCATGATGTAGAACAAGCTATCATGAACATCACCAAGACTTACTAGCCTGCATGATGATAAAACCGAAGATTATATTGCAATGATTTGAAGTGTTATATCTCAAACACATGATAGTTGGAACTTCTACTTTTTATTGATGACAAAGGGGGAGAAGTATGTTGATGTCATGCATGATTTGATCATGACATGTTGCTTGGATTTTTTAATCCAAGAGTTATATGTCATATTGATAGGGGAAGTTTGTTTACACTCCGGGAGTTAAGGTTAACTCCGTAGTCGATTGGTTGTCATCATAAAAAATGGGGAGATAGTTGAATCTCATATTTTAATGATGAAACCAATCGATAAATGTTATGTTTTAATCTATGTTTTGAGTGAAGCAGGATGCTTCTATCAAGATGAGACAATTAAAGAAGGAAGAATCTTGTTGTGCCGGAGGAACACATGTCAAAAGATTGGACGTCGGATTGGTGGATCGGTCGACGTATCGACAGAAGGCTTTGAGCTGTTGATTCAGGCATCGGGCCAAGAAGAGCGGATATTGCGCCAAGGATATCAGAGTTGCAAAGTCAATTGGCCGATTGAGCAATAAGCTGCAAGAGAGTATGATGCGCTGAAGAATCAGACGAAGCATCGAGGGACCAATGACATGCCAGACAACTTGATAAATGCTTAGTATTAATTGTCTAGATCAAAGTATGTTTTACATGTACAGGATTAACTACGATATTAAGGCATGAAGCAAAATGAAGTCCTAGAGTCAAGGACACGATTTCGTTGGGAGTTCAAGAGTTCATCGGAAGTCCAGATGTTCGTCGGAAGTTCTGGTAGAACCAACCGAGAAGTCTCAGAGCTTGCTAGAGAAGCTCATCGGAACTCGCCGAGAAGATCGTTATGAAGTCTAGGAGCTTGCTAGGAGTCCATCGGAAGCTCGCCGGAAGAATAGACTTATGGACTTGTTTAGCTCATATTATGTCTTAGATTTCGTAGTTAGCACGTAATTGGGTTTGTATTTGGGCCAACCCAATTAGGGGCTAGCTAGGCCCATGTAAGGACTATGTTGGGCCCAATGAGAGGCCTAAATAGTGCCCCAAGAAGTCTCACCGTCGTGGCACAATCTTCTAGACTGTGTTAGGCGGTGGTACCGCCAATCTAGGTGTTTGTACCACCCCTAGTAGGGTGCAAGGTGGTGGTACCGCCCAGCACTGCCCCCCGGGCGATGGTACCACCACACTTGGGCGGTGGTACCGCCCAAGTCAATGTTAGTGTTAGACTAACATTAGGCGGTGGTATTGCCCATGCCCAGGGAACCCGAGATGGGAATGTTTTAGGCTCCATGTTTGAATCAACTTGAAGCCTATAAATACCCCTCTCATCCCTGTTTAAAGCACATGAGCACAGAGAATTTAAAGAGGGAAAAACGCTATTGTAATCTCTTGTGAGAACCCTCCTCTTTGAGTCAAAGTGTTAGAATAGTTTGAGAGGAGTGAGTGCTTGTAAGGGTTATCTCCTAAACCCAATAAAAGGAGAAGAGTGTAAAAGGTGATTGGCGTTCGCCTATTGAAGTAAGGCCTCTAGTGGACGCCAGTGACCTCGTCGGAGCAGGAAGCCGAAAGTGGTTGTAGGTCACATTGACCGAACCACTCTAAAACTGCTGTATTATCTGGTTTGTATTTTATACTTGCTATTTGCATACTGCAAACTACTTTACTTAGTCACTACACCTCCATATGCTTCCAAGTTATTAAGGTTCCGAAATCAGTTTTCAATGTAAATAGTTTTATCATACGAAAGTTTTTAAATCGACGTTATTTTACTGCTGCACTAATTCACCCCCCCTCTTAGTGCCGACTCTTGATCCTAACACTTTCGATGAGCTTTCGGTAAAACCAATCGATAAATGTTTATGTTTTAATCTGCGTTTTAAGTGACATAGGATGCTTCGATCAAGATGAGACAATTAAAGCAGAAAGAATCATGTTGTGCCGGAAGGAAAACATGTTAGAAGATTGGATATCGGACTGGTGGATCGGTCGACGTATCGACAAAAGGCTTCGAGCCGTGTCACTCATGATTCTTAATCTGAACCAAGATATCATAATATCACGAAAATATCTAAGTGTTTATAATTTATCATAATATCAATACAGAAATTTCATAATATCTTTAGATAAAATATCTGCGTCTTGAATCCCAATCTTTAGAAAGAGACCGCAAAATCTTGTTTACAAGGTCAAAATCCGAAAAACTTCTACCAAGTGCTTTTAAACCATTGATGACATCCGTAAAATGGGTGTACATGTCAACAATGGTTTCGCTTGTTTTCATATGAAAAAGTTCAAAATCATGCATTAAAAAGTTGATTTTTGAATCTTTTAATCTACTTGTGCCTTCGTGAGTCATTTTAATAATATGCCAAATGTTGAAAGCCTTTTCACACATAGAAACTCGATTAAACTCATTTTTGTCTAAGGAACAAAATAGAGTATTCATAGCTCTAGCATTTAGAGAAAAAACCTTCTTTTCCAAATCATTCCAATGGTTCATTGGAAGAGAAGACCTTTGAAAACCGAATTTGACTATGTGCCATAAATTAAGATTCAATGAAAGCAAGAAAACTCTCATTCGAGTTTTCCAATATATGTAGTTCGTCCCATTGAAAATGGGATGACGAATGAGAGAGTGACCCTCTTGAAAACCAAAAAGAGCCATTTTTCTTAAGTGTTAAACCAAATGAGAAATACAAGGCTCTGATACCAAATGTTAGGATCAAGTGGTCGGCACTAAGAGGGGGGGTGATTAGTGCAGTGGTAAAATGATGTCGGTTTAAAAACTTTCGTACATTAAAAATCATTTCCGATGAAAACCGATCTCGGAAATATCTTAATTTGAAACACGTTCGTGAATGAATTGAAGGTACTAAGCACTTAAAGAGGTTTGTACTAAGGTAATAGCAAGAATAAAATGCAAACCAAAGAACACGGTAGTTTTAGGGTTCGGTCAACGTGACCTATATCGACTTTCGGCTTCCTCCTCCGATGAAGTCACCAACATCCACTAGAGGCCTTCCTTCAATAGGCGAAGGCCAATCACCTTTTACACTCCTCTTCTCCTTTTCATGGGTTTAGGAGATAACCCTTACAAGCACTCATACTTCTCTTACAAATTTCTAAACTTAGAGTGGAGAAGGGAATTTCTAAAGAGATTGCAGTAGCATTTTTCTACTTTTGAACTCTCTATGCTTGTGTGCTTTAACCAGGGATGAGAGGGATGTTTATAGGCTTCAAGTTGATTCAAACTTGGAGCCTAAAACTTTCCCATCCCTGGTTCCCTGGGCACAGGCGGTACCACCGCCTAGTGTCAGTCTGACACTTACACTGCCCTAGGCGGTACCATCGCCTAGGGAGCAGTGCTGTGCGGTACCATCGCCTGGCACCCTACCAAGGGTGGTACAACCACCCAGACTACCAGTACCACCGCTTGACACAGTCTCAAAGATGTTGAATCTCGTATTTTGATGATGAAACTACTTGATATATGTTTATGATTTAATCTGCGTTTTGAGTGACGTAGGATGCTTTGATCAGGATGAGACAATTAAAGCAGGAACATCATGTTGTGTCGGAGGAACATGTCAGAAGATTGGACGTCGGGCCGGTGGATCGGTCGACGTATCGACAGAAGGCTTCGGGTCGTGGACTCGGGCATCGGGCCAAGAAGAGCGGGTATTGTGCCAAGGATATCGGAGTTGCGGAGTCAACTGGCCGATTGGGCAATAGGCTGCAGGAAAGGACAATGCGCCGAAGAATCGGACGAAGCGTCGAGGGACCAATGACATGCCGGACAACTTGGTTAATTGCTTAGGATTAATTGTCTCGATCAAAGTTTTTGTATTGAGTGTGCAGGATTAACTACGATGGAAGAAAGACATGCAGCAGGAGTTGCGCCGGAGTCAAGTTCATGATCACGTTGGGAGTTCGAGAGTTC
>NW_008994774.1:0-10124 GCF_000313855.2 Musa acuminata subsp. malaccensis
TCAAAGAGTAAGATTGGATTTTCGGTGTCTTTTGGTTGCCCTTTCATTGCTAAAAGGGTTGGGTATTTATAGGCCCTAAACCAGTTTGAATTCTGAGCTCAAACCTGTCATCTCCCGAAATTCCGGGGTCTGGCGGTTGCACCGCCTGACTGGGGTGGTTGCACCGCCTGGTAAAGCTCGGAGACTAAGCCTCTGGGCGGTGCCACCACCTGACAGGGGTGGTTGCACCGCTTGGTAGAGCTCAGAGACTAAGCCTTTGGGCGATGCCACCACCTGTCAAGGGCGGTTGCACCGCTTGGCAAAGCTCGGAGACCAAGCTTAGGCGGTTCCACTGCTTATCAAGGGCGGTTGCACCGCCCATTCTCGCTCGGAGATTGAGCCCAGGCGGTGCCACCACCTGACTGGGGCGGTTGCACCACCCAGTCTTGCTGGGAGATTATCTCCTGGGCAGTGCCACCGCCTGGCAGGAATTCTGGTCCGAATTGGTTGATCCATTCGACCCAATTTGGGTCTGTCAAGGGCCCAATTGCCCCCAGATTAAGTTAATGGGATCATCTCCCATTCCTAACTTAATCTACATGCTAACTATGATATTTCTTAAGACATTTACTACAACTTGCTCCGGTGCATCAATCGCTTCTTCCAGCAAGCTTCCGGCGAACTTCCAGCGAACATCCGACAAACCTTCGGTGATGCTCCGGCGGACTTCCGGCAAACTCCTGGACTTGCAATGATCCACTTGGTGAGTTCCAATGAGCTTCTTTGGCAAGCTCCTGGACTTCTCGGATTTATTCCCATAGAACTTCCGACGACTGTCCGGACTTCCGTCGAACTCTCAAACTCCCAACGTGATCATAGTCTTGACTCTGGCGCAACTCCTACTGCATGTCTTACTTCCATCATAGTTAATCCTGCACATGTAAAATAAAACTTCGATCGAGATAAGTAATCCTAAGCAATTAACCAAGTTGTCCGGCATGTCATTGGTCCCTTGACGCTTCATCCGATTCTTTGGCGCATCGTCCTCTCCTGTGGCCTATTGCCCAATCGGCCAATTGACTCCGCAACTCCGATATCCTTGGCACAATACCTGCTCTTCTTGGCCCGATGCCCGAGTCCACAACCCGAAGCTTTCTGTTGATACGTCGACCGATCCACCGGCCCAATGTCCAATCTTCTGACATGTTCCTCTAGCACAACATGATTTTTCCTACTTTAATTATCTCATCCTGATCGAAGCATCCTGCGTCACTCAAAACGTAGATTAAAACATAAACATATATCAAGTGGTTTCATCATCAAAATACGAGATTCAACATAAGCAACCCCGGCCTGAACACGAGCTTCAAATCACCTTCGGGGCCGGAGAAGTCGAGTGCTCCCATCACGATGATGCTTTGGTGATCTCCATCCAGGTAGCCAGGGCCATCGGTGGTTTCCACCTACCACAAGGCTAGCAAGTTTCCAACCTCGGTAGGGAGTGGGGAGGCCTGGAGTGACCCGAGGGAGTTAAGGCGATGCTATCTCACCGCGATTACTCTCCCGGGGAAATCGCGACCGACTCAAACCCTCGACCCCCATGAAGGACCCATGGCACCGATGCCGTTGGAGCCTCCCGAGTGACTCATCGAGGTGCCCCTGAAAAGGAGCCGACTCGATTAGGCCGTCAAGGTCGGGACCACCCTCCCCGTAGTAGATCAGTTCCACCTCATTGATTTCCTGAGGTGAAACACTGACATGTTCGCCTGGTCCCTCGACGAGATGCTCGAGATCGATCCGGAAGTGGCCCAACACCGACTCAATATCAACCCCGAGGCTCGGTCGGTGAGACAAAGACTAAGGAAGTTCGCCCTCGACCGATAGAAGGCAATTTATGACGAGGTCGACCGCCTTAAAGGGGCCGGATTCATCACTAAGGTTCAATACCCTCGGTGCCTGTCAAATGTAGTCCTCGTTAAGAAACCTAATGGAAGATGGAGGATGTGTGTTGATTACATCGATCTCAATCGAGCATGCCCCAAGGACTGCTATCCGCTCCCCAGGATAGACCAATTAGTCGACGCCACTGCAGGCCATGAACTCCTCACGTTCATGGACGCATTCTCGGGCTATAGCCAAATCCGGATGGTGGCTCAGGATCAAGAGAACACTGCCTTCGTCACCAACAACGGGGCGTACTGTTACAAAGCAATGCCCTTCGGCCTGAAAAATGCTGTGGTAACTTACCAAAGGATGGTCGACAAACTCTTCAAGCACTAGCTCGGGAGGAATATGGAAGTGTACGTGGATGACATGATTGTAAAGAGCAAGGTCGCAAGCGCACACTTGACTGACCTGGCAGAAACATTCCAAATGCTCAAGCAGTTCAACATGTGTCTGAATCCCGTGAAGTACATCTTCGGGGTCAGCTCGGGGAGGTTCCTCGATTTTGTCATTCACCAGAGGGGGATAGACGCCAACCCAAAAAAGGTGTGGGCCGTAACCGAGATGCACTCTCCCCGCTCGGTCAAGGAGGTGCAACGACTTACTTTGAAGTTGGCAACACTCAGCAGGTTCGTGTCACGATCAAGTGATAAGTGCCTCCCCTTTTTCGGGTTCTACGATAGGCTGACAACTTTATATGGACCTCGGAGTGCGAGGAAGCCTTTGAAAAATTGAAGGCGCACCTCGCTTGCTTGCCCCGACTCGCTTCGCCTGAGCTGAGTGAAACTCTCAACCTCTACTTGGCGGCCTCGGCGCAAGCAGTCAGCTCGATGTTAGTTCAGGAGATGCCACCAACAGAGCAACCCATGTACTATGTCAGCCATATCCACGTCGGCCCTGAGGCATGGTACTCCCCAATCGAGAAGCTAACTCTCGCTCTAATGAAGATAGCTCGAAAGTTGCGGCCCTACTTCCAAGCCCACATAATCAAAGTGATCACCGGCCAGCTGCTATTACAGATCCTTTCCAACTTCAATGCATCCGGTCGCATGCTACGATGGTCGGTCAAGCTCAGCGAATTCGACATTCAGTACTCCCCCAGGACTGCCATCAAAGCTCAGGTATTGGCTGACTTTATTTCCGAGCTAACTCTCGAAGACCATGCTGTAGGGCAAGGGAACAACCAGGACGCACAGACCCTGTATGTGGATGGCTTGTCCACTACCGGAGCGGCCGAGGTTGGGCTTGTCCTCAAAAGCCCGTCAGGAGAGACCTACAAGAGGTTGCTCCAATTACAATTCCAAGCCACTAACAATGAGGCCGAATACGAGGCGCTACTCCATGGCCTGCGCCTCACCCTGGAGATGCATGTGGACGACCTTGAAGTCCTTAGCGACTCCCAGCTAGTGACAAGACACGTCAACGGGAACTACGAAGCCCGGGATCCAACGATGGCGTCATACCTTATGGAGGCGAAGTGACTCACCCACCACTTCAACCATCTCTCACTCACTAGGATACCTCGGGCACAGAACATGTGGGACAACGAGCTAGCCAGATCAGCCTCCTCCCGTAGCCTGACGTCGGCCCCAGCGACGGAGTCCGTAACAGCACCGACGGTGACAACTCATGAGGTCACCGAAATGAGCTCATCACCGAGCTGGATGGAGGAGATCCTTTGCTACAAAGCGGACGGGAAGGAGCCCGACGACCCGGCAGTTGTGAGGCGGTTGAGATGAACCCAAGCTTGGTATTGTGTCATCAGAGGGAAGCTATACCAAAGGGCCTTCTCTCAACCCCTCTTGCGCTGCCTCGCGCCATCAGAGTCCGAGGCGGTCCTCGCCAAGCTCCATGAGGGGATTTGTGGGGAGCACATCATAGGATGAACCTTAGCCTTCAAGACTTTCTGGCAAGGGTACTATTGGCCAACTATGTGCCTGGACGCCATGTTATACGTGCAGCAGTGCCCGCAATGCCAAAGACATGCCCGATTGTAGCACTAGCCAGCGGTCCCCCTTACTCCAATAGACGTGGCCTAGCCCTTTGCACAATGGGGGCTTGACCTCCTTGGACCTTTCCCTCTAGCATCGGGCCAACGGCGTTTTCTCGTAGTCGGGGTCGACTACTTCATGAAGTGGGTCAAAGCAGAACCCTTGGCCTCCATTACCGAGAAGCAAGTCCAGAGCTTCACATGGAAGAACATCATCACCCGGTTTGGGATCCTGAAGGCTATCATCGCCGACAATGGAGCTCAATTCAACAACACCAAATTCAAGGCCTATTGCCGGTCATATGGGATCCAGCTAAAGTTCAGCTCGGTCGTGCACCCCGAAACCAATGGCCAAACCGAGGTGATGAATTGGGCGATTTTGGAAGGCCTCAAGAGGAGAATCTCAAGCACACATGGCACCTGGGTGGACGAGCTTCCCAGCGTCCTGTGGGCAATGCAAACGACTCCCAAAACCACCTCGGGGGAGTCCCCCTTCAGCCTGGTGTTCAGGACCGAGGTGGTCCTTTTGCCCGAGATGGTGTTCCCGACCCTGTGCACCTCCAATTACCAACAAGGGGACTCCAAGAAGGGACTTCGAGCAAACCCGAATCTCCTTGAGGAAAGGAGAGCCAAGGCACATCTACGTACCCTAGCGTACAAGAAGGCGATAACTCGGATATACAACCATAAAGTCCATCTGTGGCCAATCAAGGTCGGGGACCTCGTCCTCCGAAGAGCAGAAGTGAGCGATCTAACTCGAGCAAGGGGAAAGTTCACGCCCAACTGGGAAGGCCCCCATCGAGTCTATGATGTGGTCTGAGAGGGGACCTACTGACTCAAGACTATGGAAGGAAGTCCCCTGCCGCAAACGTGGAGCACGAAAAACCTAAAGAAATTCTACCTATGAAGGGGGCTGGTCGGGATGCGGAGAAGATATATGAGGTTTGCACACCCATAGTTGGGGAAGAAACTATTGAATCTCGGATTTTGATGATGATGCCAATTGTTATTTGTTATCTAATCCATATGTTGAGATAAGTGTGCAGGATTAACTATAATGAAAGTAAGACATGTAGCAGGAGTTGCGCCGGAGTCAAGACTATGATCACGTTGGGGGTTCGAGAATTCGACGAAAGTTCGGACGGTCGTCAGAGGTTCTATGGGAACAAATCCGAGAAGTCCAGGAGCTTGCCAAAGAAGCTCGTCGGAACTTGCCAAGTGGATCGTCGCAAGTCCAGGAGTTTGCTGGAAGTCCGCAGGAGCATCACCGAGGGTTCATCGGATGATCGACAAAAGCTCGCTGGAAGAAGCGATTGACGCACCGAAGCAAGTTGCAGTAAATGTCTAAAGAAATTCGTAGTTAGCACGATGATTAAGTAAGAAATGGGAGGTGATCCCATTAACTTAATCTTGGGGCAATTGGGCCCTTGACAGACCCAGATTGGGCCGAATGGATTAGCCCATTCGGACCCAGATTACTTGGCCAGAGGTGGCACCGCTTGGGTCGGCGGTGGCACCGCCCAAGGGTTAGTCTCTGAGCTCTGGTTGGGTGGTGCAACCACCTATGATAGAGGTGCAACCGCTTGAGCTCGGTCTCCGAGCTCTGGCTGGGCGGTGCAACCGCCCCAGTTAGGCGGTGGCACCGCCTGAGCTCGGTCTCCGAGCTCTGGCAGGAGGTGCAACCACCCCTGACAAGAGGTGACACCGCCCAAAGGCTCAGTCTTCGAGCTCTGCCAGGCGGTGCAACCGCCAGACCCCGGAATTCCGAGAATTGATAGTTTTGAGCTCGGAATTCAAACTGGGTTGGGGCCTATAAATATCCTACCCTTTCAGCAATGAAAGAGTAACAAAAAACCACCGAAATCCTGATCTTACTCTGTGATTTTTAGAGCTCAAAAGTGTTGTATGAGTTAAAAGTTCTCCTTCCTCTTTTCTTCCAAGTTTTGATCAGTCAAGAGAGGAAAGAAAATTCTGTAAGGGTTGTCTCCTAAGCCCGTCAAAAGGAGTGAAACTATAAAAAGGTGGTTGGCCTTCGTCTATTGAAGGAAGGCCTCTAATGGACGTCGGTGACCTCGTCGGTGGAGGAAGCCAAAAGTGGATGTAGGTCAAGATTGACCGAACAACTCTAAATCTCGGTTTGCATTTACTTTGAGCAAATTATCTTTACTACAAACCTCCTCAATAGCTTACTGCCTTCTGCACATTTACGATCGTGTTTCAAAGTTCAGTATTTTCCGAATCGACGTTTAGACGTAAATCAGTTTTATCGTATGAACATCTTATTTCAGTTTACGCTTACATTCTAATTTCCATCATAACTGCAAACTGGCTTCATAGACTTGCTTTAACTGCATCTTGCTTGATCACAAGTTAAAGTGATTTACGATTCGGCTTTTCTACCGAAATCGCTCTTATCGTACGAACGCAGTTTTAATCGTCGAAAGTTTTCCGCTACACTAATTCACCCCCCCCTCTTAGTGCTCTTGATCCTAACAATTGGTATCAGAGTGGGTTTAACTCTCAAATGGATTAAAACCCAAGAGAGATGGCATACGCCGAAAACCAAGAGGGCCATTCTATTACACGTCCACCCATGTTCAATGGGATAGACTACACCTATTGGAAGACCCGAATGAGGATCTTCCTTATTTCAATGGATTTTGAATTTTGGAATCTTTTCAAAAATGGATTTTCAAAGTCTTCTCTTCCAATGATGGATTGGAATGAATTGGAGAAGAAGACTTTCGCTCTTAATGCAAAGGCTATGAATGCCTTATTTTGTGTGCTTGATAAAAATGAGTTTAATCGTGTTTCGATTTGTGAAACCGCATTTGATATTTGGCATACACTCGAAGTGACTCACGAAGGCACAAGTAGAGTGAAAGAGTGAAAAATTAATCTTTTGATACACTCTTTCGAACTTTTCCGAATGAAACCGAGCGAGACTATTGGCGACATGTACACCCATTTCATGGATGTCGTCAATGGCCTAAAAGGACTCGGCAAAAGTTTTTAGATTTTGAGCTCATAAATAAGATTCTAAGATCCCTTCCTAAGAGTTGGGATCCTAAAGTTACTGCTATTCAAGAGGCTAAAGATTTAAACAACTTCCCTCTTGAAGAACTAATCGGGTCATTAATGACCTATGAAATGACATGCAAGGCTCATGAAGAGCAAGAAGACATCATTCCAAAGAACAGGAAGGATATGACACTTAGAACTTTAGATGACCACTTGAGAGAAAACTCAAGTGATGAGGACTGTGACGATGACTTGGAACTTCTAACAAGAAAATTCAAAAAATTTATTAAGAGAAACAAGTTTAAAAATGACACAAAAAATAAACTTGAACCCAAAAAGGACCAAGTTATTTGCTACGAGTGCAAAAAGCCGGGACACTACAAAAGTGATTGTCCCCAAGCCAAGAAGAGAACATCAAAGAAGAAGGCGCTCAAAGCAATGTGGGATGACTCGAGTGCGTCCGAAGAAGAGGAGTCCAACACCGAGCAAGTTGCTTATTACGCCTTAATGGCCATCGGAGAGGAGGTAACAAATTTAATTAATGCAGATTTATCATTTGATGAGTTATTAAATGCCTTCCATGACTTATTTGATGAATGCAAGATTATTAGTAGAAAATATAAATTGCTAAAAAAGGAGCATGATAGTCTTACTTGTAATTTCGATAAGTTAAAAACTGAATATCATGATAGTTTAGGTTCTTGTATAAAATGCCATGATCTAGAAACTATCCAAAAGGAAAACTTGCTACTTAAGGACACCTTGAAAAAATTCGAGATTGGTAGCAAGTCTTTGAACATGATCCTTACAAACAAGGGTCACGTTCCCAAAAGAAGTGGAATCGGATTTGTGAGAAATCCTCACCAAAATCCAACCACCTTCATAAAAGGCCCCATCCTACATGTTCGACACCAAAACAAATGTAACTTTTGTTGCAAACATGGACACAAAACGTATTATTGTCTATTCAAGAAAATTAGTCCGAACAAATTAATTTGGGTTCCTAAAGGAACCATAATAAACTCTATGCAACATGACAAACAATGTAGATCAGTTTTTGAGGCATCCAAAAGTAAATGGGTATCTAAAAATTATCCTTTCTTGTAGAGACATACACCATCACAAGCTAGGAGCAAGAGATGGTACCTTGATAGTGGATGCTCAAGGCATATGACCAGAGATCCATCTCAATTCTCTAAGCTCACTAGCATAGACGAAGGCTATGTCACATTCGGAGACAACAACAAGGGTAAAATCATTGGCAAAGGAACCATAGATAACAAATCCAACTTCTTTATTGAAGATGTTTTGTTAGTTGATGGTTTAAAACATAACCTCTTGAGCATTAGTCAATTATGTGATAAAGGATATATTGTCAAATTTGAATCTAATGCTTGCATAATTGAAAAACCACACAAAAATACATCTATGATTGCATTAAAATAAAATAACGTATACACCATTGACATCAATGATCTATGTAATGAAATGTGTTTCTCGATTTTAAATGAGGATGCTTGGCTATGGTATAGAAGATTAGGTCACGCTAGCATGAAACTAATCACTCAAATATCATCCAAAGAACTTGTAAGAGGAATTCCTCATATCAAGTTCATTAAAGATAATGTATGTGAAGCTTGTCAATTAGGTAAACCAATTAAGGGTAGTTTCAAATCTAAGAATCAAATAAGCACCTCTTTACCTTTGCAATTGATCCATATGGACTTGTTCGGACCAATCTCTACATCAAGCTTAGGAGGTAGCAAATACGTCTTCGTCATTGTAGATGACTATAGCAGATACACATGGACTTACTTATTAAAACACAAAAATGAATGCTTTAGATATTTTAACAAGTTTTGTAAACTTGTTCAAAATGAAAAGGGTTTTATGATTTCATCAATTAGAAGTGATCACGGTGGTAAATTTCAAAACCGTGATTTCCAAGAATTTTGTGAACTTAATGGATACAACTACAACTTCTCTACTCCAAGAAATCCTCAACAAAATGGAGTAGTAGAAAGAAAAAAAAGAAACTTACAAGAAATGACAAGAACCATGTTGAATGAACATAGCCTACCCAAATATTTTTGGGCCGAAGCCGTAAACACTACATGCTATATTTTGAATAGAGTTCTAGTAAGACCCCTACTCACCAAAACTCCCTATGAGTTGTGGAACAATAAAAAACCCAATGTTTCATATTTTAAAGTTTTTGGGTGTAAGTGTTTTATCTTGAATGAAAAAGATACCTTAGGAAAATTTGATGCTAAATCCGATGAAGGAATTTTTCTTGGTTATTCTTCAGTTTCTAAAGTTTTTCGTATCTTTAATAAAAGAACTTTAATTATTGAAGAATCCATTCATGTTGTTTTCAATGAGATTTCCGAAATCAAGAAAAACGATTTTGATGATGATGTTAACTTCGATTCTTTAAATTTAAATGAAACCCCTTCTCCAACTAGCAACTTGGATGCATCCACTTCCGAAACATTCTTACCCAAGGATTAGAAGTATATAGATGCTCATCCTAAGGAGCTAATCTTTGGAGACACATCAAAGGGGGTTCAGACACGTTCTTCTCTTAAAACTTTTTGTGCCAACGTCGCTTTTCTATCCCAAATTGAACCTAAATATATTGACGAAGCCATGAAAAATTATTCATGGATTATCGCAATGCAAGATGAATTAAATCAATTTGAGAGAAATGAGGTATGGAAGCTTGTTCCTAAGCCAAATGACCATTTAGTTATTGGTACTAAATGAGTCTTTAGAAACAAGCAAGATTAATATAGTATCATGGTTAGAAACAAGGCTAGATTAGTGGCCAAAGGTTTCAACCAAGAAGAAGGTATCGATTACGAAGAAACCTTCACTCCTGTGGCTCGATTAGAAGCCATAAGGATGCTCCTTGCCTATGCTAGTAGTAATAATTTTAAGTTTTTTCAAATGGATGTTAAAAGCGCTTTTCTTAACGGCTTTATTTCCGAAGAAGTTTATGTTGAACAACCTTCTGAATTTGAAAATAATAGCCTCCCTAATCATGTGTTTAAATTAACTAAAGCTCTCTATGGTTCAAAACAAGCCCCTAAGGCTTAGTACGAGAGACTTAGTTCTTTTCTTATTGAAAATAATTTCACAAAAGACAAGATTGTTACTACATTGTTTATCAAGAATTTTGAAAATAATG